>QZWR01000327.1:0-18934 GCA_004114325.1 Zoophagus insidians | reverse complement strand
AAAACAACTGATTTACATTTACAAATCGTCCTCAACGCGATAAGCGTAATTGGCATCGTAATAACCGACGACGCTGAACCAGAAACTCACAGCCCGAATCACGGTCTCCTTCACCATCCGTTTAAACGGTCCAGTCTCCTCGAACCTGGCATCGTTTCTCTTCTCCGAGGCGTCCCCAATCCGCTCCACTCTCGGTCTTCTCTTGGATTCGAACAACTTGAACGCTTCCTGTAAGTTTTCCGTTGTTTTGTCTCCTTGGATCCTTCCAATCAAACGAGTCAACAAGGAAGCATCTTCCATCGCCAAGGCAGCACCTTGGGCTCCAGGACCATATCCATGAGCTGCATCTCCAATTAAAACGACTCGGCCTTTGGACCAGGTTTGTATAGGAGGAAGAGAGCTGATCGGAGCACACAAAGCTTCGACGCCAGGTCTGTTCTCATCCAACATGTCGATTAACTTTTTCACCGGACCGAACCAATTCCCTCGTAATCCTAGCAAGACTTGCTTCACTTGAGTCATGTTCTTGCAGTCGAAACCTTCAGAGACTTGGTTCTTTCCAATATGGGTCCAGAACATGAATTTTGGTTCATTGTCCTCTTCTGGTTTTCCGATTCCAATGAACCCAACAAACCCAATCGAACCGTTGATGAGATTCATCCCTCCTTCATCTAATTTCAATTCCTGGCGTTCTTTTTCAGTCAAATACTTCAAAGGGACCAAAGCGCCACAACCAAAGTAGTTTCGATCCTTCGTTTTGTCGTGTTCCATGTCTGGGAAGATTAGCGTTCGGACCTTGGAATGAATCCCATCAGCTCCGATCAGGATATGTCCTCGCACGGTACCTTGGTTCTTGAATTCTGCAGAAACTCCGTTTTCATCTTGATTCACAGTCAAAAGTGGAGCATTGTAGAAAATTGGAATTCCTAATTCTTTTAGTTTTTCTGTCAGAATGGTGTGGAGAACACGGCGAGTCATACCAAGTGAGTCGTAGCCGTAATTTTCCTTGCCTAAAGTACTTAATTCGGCAAGGACCGAACCTTCAGAATTGAACATGCGTTGGTATCGAATGGGTTGGGACTTCGCTTGCAGAGAGTCCACTAAATCTAATTCTGCCATCACGCGCACTCCGCATGGTGCAAGAATGATTGCGGAAGTCGTGGTTTGCTTGTCTTCTCGGGCTTCAAAGACTTGGCACTTGTGCCCTTGTTTTTGTAACAATAAAGCGGCTGTCAAACCAGCAATTCCTCCTCCACAAATCAAGACATCCATTTTTCTTTTCTTTGTTTTGTGTGTGTGTGTGTGTGACTTTTTTGTCTCTCGAATTTGGCACCGCATTTTTCTTTCCAAATCTGAGGAACTGGAATTCGCTTCTTGAGACCAGGCCATATAGTTCATTCTCTCTCTTCTTGCTCAGTTGTCAGCTTTGTGGAGGCTTTTCGCGACAAAGTCAGTGAAGAAAGAAGCATGCAATGTAACCATATTTTTCTGACAAAAACGAGATCGAGATTCCAACCCTTACTCGTTCTCAACATCAAATCAGAAGCACACCACATAAAATAAAAACGAGCTCTCCCCAATCGTGAACCTCAGCATTTTAATCCAGTTCTGCTGAACTCACAATTCCAGATTTTGTTCTAACTCAAGTGAAAGCAGATAATGCGAGCTCCTCAGGCAGAATCCTTAAACAAGAAAAGTAGAAATACAGGAAGCCAGGAAGGAAGAATAATACGAAAACACCTGGAAATGCAAGGCATCTAATCGGTTTGAAGGAAAATGCTGTCCTGAAGGTACCGCGAAAATCTGCATGATCTTCTATGACTTCGAGTTCATATCCGACAGAAAAAAATAAAAAAGCGAATCTTCCTTCAGCAAATTTAACATCAAAGGCCTTTTCACGATCAGTCAACAGATTTTTAATGCAAAATCGATTTGGATCGTTTCAAACAAAAGTTTGTAAGATGCTTCAACAACAGTCCGTGACGTAAGATCGACTTGACCGTTGTGGATTTGCTGTTGATCCACAAAGAAAGTTCCATCAAGCGCATTCGCCTCTATTTTTTCGATTCTTCACACTTCTTCATTACGGCGCCCACCATGAAATAATTCGTGATTCGACTGAAAAGTTAAAACTTGGATAGAACATTCGTCGAACAGTCCATGAACCTTCGAGAGAACCCGATTGACCGGTTTGAGACGATTGACTAACTCTTACGACCACTTGTCCTTCGTCGAAAGGGTGATTGATTCCTAGGATTTCAACCAACCCACTGATTGGGTTTTGGTTAACAGTGGGAGTGATAGACTTGTGGATAGAATGAGGGAGTGGTTACTGCGAAAAGAAAATGCTCCAATTCAAATGAATCATCAAATGAAAAGTTTACTTGATGCTAAGAATGGAATCGAGGTTGAAACTGTAGGCCTAGAACAACCCACCTTTTACGATCACGTCGTTACGACTGCTCCACTCTGAGCTTTCCAGTTTTTCAAGGAGATGCGGAGAGAATTAAACAGTTGAAAGAGAGTGAACAATTGATGAAGTACTTTGTGATGACGAGGAGGGTGAGTGAGTATTTTGACTTTTAACCTTCTCGAAATCGTTTACCGCGGGGTAGAATGAGGTACATTTGGAACAAACAAAGAAGATATGAATTCCAGATATCAACCCTATCCACCTCTCAAACCACGTATCGATAACTGACACAAAACTTGCAACGTGAACTCTGGTTTCAGCTATCGCTGACGATTTCTGTTTTCGATTTAACCTTTCCGAGACGGTGAGCTGTGATTTTTTGCGTGGAGTATTGTTGGAAATCTCGTCGGTGTGGCGCTCGTTGGTGATAGAGTTGGTAACGTTGGGGAATTTGTCGGTTTCAGCGTGGAAGGTTGTTCTGAACACAATGCATCGTCAATACAATATGGGAAGGCGGAAGGGCATTGTGAGCATCTAGGCCCAGCGATCCAAGGCTTCCCGTTGTCACTGGGTTGATCAAGTGTTTGAGCAACGACGCATGCATGGAACAGTTTATATTTTCCATTGGGATGGACTCCACAAATAGAGACCCCACAACCTATTCGTTCATTGGACGCTAAACAGATGTTGGCGTAAGCTTCAGGATGTTGACAATTTTTCATACTCTCTTTTGTGCCAATGCAGCCGCCAGTGTCATAATCGAACCATGGAGCCATTCGCAGGGTTCGAAATATAGCAATCGCAACGGGTCCTAAGCCACGGTCCTGATAAGCAAGAAAAGAGGGTGGATTTTGGTTGATCCCATTCAATTGTGTACCATTCCCACAATTTTCAGAGTAAGCCTGAGCTTGATCCTCCATGGCGGCGTCCCAAACCATCATTTTCATGTTTGCTGCCGGAACAATTGTCGTCGCTCTAGCCTTGTTGAAGATTCCGAGGATTTCTATTCTGTCTGGGACTGATATCCGAGCACTTACTCCTCCAAAGGAAAGAAGCAACATGAAATACACTAGTTGCTCCAGCATTTTTTTGTCTGTTATCCAAAACTCAAAACCGCCTCTTTTTTTGTTGTGCTGCTCTTTTTCTGAAATTGTAGCACAGGAGTGATCTATTTTACCTGTTTTCTCCTAACATTGGCAAAATTGTTGTACAAACTGTTTCAGGTTCTTTGCTCGGTCCCAGATCAAATATAATTCGCTGGGCATCACGACAAGGAAGTTCCGGAAGTCGACAAGATCACACTCCTCACCACAATGTCACACTCCTCACCCTCATTGATCTACAATGTCACACTCTACGAAGAGGAACATTTTCCAAAAGAAGTGCTTGATATCGTGCAACCGTTTACGTTGAAAACGAATGTCAGCCTTACGACTAAACGTGGATGCAACTCGACTTCAAGAACGAGATGAATGGTTGTTATTTCAATACCCTTGATCAATAGATGATGTACTTTATCATTTCGGCATCAATGGTACAAATCCATGGAAATTTGCTCTTTTGGCATCATGAAGACGTTTCCGTATACAGAACGATACGATTTACGATGTTGGAGAAAACGGGGGATATCGTAAAGCCAGGGAGCTTGGATATGGCTACAATCACAAAGGAATTAGACAATGTGAGGAAAAGGAGCTGCAATAACCATCTTACGTTGTGCTTCAAGCGTGTTTGAACGCGTTCGACCTTGTTACGGAATCAATTTCGGTTCCAAATAGAGTAAGAGCGTCTTGAGTTAATCCTAATCAAACCTTGTTACCTGTTCTATTACAGAGCTGTTCACATGCGCTTAATCATCAGTTTGTGTTTGATGTCCCAAATTGAATTTTCAATTTTCGAGACAGTTGGTTGGCATATGAGCTTCGTGAGTTTCTATAA
This sequence comes from Zoophagus insidians, assembly GCA_004114325.1. Classification (NCBI taxonomy): domain Eukaryota; kingdom Fungi; phylum Zoopagomycota; class Zoopagomycetes; order Zoopagales; family Zoopagaceae; genus Zoophagus; species Zoophagus insidians. The sequence continues at coordinate 14,583 of QZWR01000327.1, read as the reverse complement.
GAAAGGTTTTTGAACCATTTTTTATGCTAATTCAGGCATCCAGGAAAATGTCAAATTAAGAAACGAATCAGTGACCGAAACTTGGAAGTTTGGCCGAGATTTTGGAAGACTTGATCCAATTGTTGCAAAATCTCGTTGTCATCAATTTCTTGTTTCTTGTGACTATCAAGAATGAAACTCCCAACTTGTCTTTCAATCTGAGTTGACGAGCATCAAGATTTCCGGACTCCAATCTTCGAACTTCAAAATTCTGGTGTTTATTAACTGGTTCCCAAGGCCAATCTTGAAAGCATTGTGAATCAATCACTGGGAGGGGTTGGATTAACGAGATCTTTATAGCATCCACTCGCTGCCACTGGAATGATATTTAAACACGGTTATTGTTGTCAATGGGGGGTTCGCTTCGTCTCCAAGAAAGCTTGAACTGTTTCAAGGCTTTTTTCCAATCGCGATTCTTCCTTGGCATCTGAGAGGAAATTGTAAGGACGGAGTCTACTCTTGCATGTGTGCATGGATTGCAAAAATTTAGACTCGGTCTGAATCAAAGAGTTTCCTAAACGTAAATAAGAGATGCATACAGTATAAAAATCACGATCGCAGTAAGTCTTGCCACGGACCAATTGAATTGTGCATTATTTGCGAGTATTGTTCCACTGTTGTTGTTGCTGCTTACACAACCGGACTCCGGTATGACGACATCATATCCTCCACCAGGGAGGAATTTCAAGTTACCAGTCTTGTTTCTCAACTCTAAATAGTCACCGAGACTCATAGCTTGTCCTGACCCTAATCTTCTGCCTTGAGGGAGCGAATACACAAACCCGAATACGGTGAGGGTGACAACCGAGAAACCTGGATAATTTACGGAATCGTCAATTCGAAAGGCCGTTTGAGACAGACCAAGAAGTGATGAAACAACCGTAGCAAGCATTGAAGGATTTGAAACGGTAACATTTAATCCCTTCAACGTATAATCTGCGTCTGGTAGATCTTGGAATCGAAAGACGAATTCTAAGGATCCGGGAGTTGGTCGATCTAAAACATTCGAAGTGGCAGGATTCTGTGCCAGATCGAGTACATTTTTAAGATTCAGCTTAGCCTTTGCACCTAAGAATAACCGAGCTGGTAACTTTCCCGTGTTCACTCCAATCAGTAACTGAGCGCCAGAGCAACTTACAATCAGGTTCTTGTTCTCGCTTTGAATGGCCATACCCTGCAGAGAAGGTGGCACCACGTCGAGAGTGAGTGTTGCACTGATCTTCAACGGCCTTCCACAGCTTTGGGGGATGCGAAATGTCAGTCAACTAAATTCGATACATATGAAAAGAAAACTTACTAGACACTCTCGCTGAATGTGACCACGATTGCATCTTGTCCAGGTAAGGGAAGCCTTGGGGCTACTGCCAGTTGAAATGGGGGGATTTTGTCGACAGTGATTTGCATGATTTCTGGAGACACCGACGAGAACAACTGAGGAGCCACATCTGGTGACACTCCTATTTTTGGTTGGCAGAGGACAAAAGCTCGTAGGTATACAATAGCCTCCTCTCCCAGTTCCGCAACATCCCACAAGAATACTGCGACTCGGTATTGCAAGTCTTCTAGTGAGGCAAGACGAGTCGTTACAGTGATTGCGCGATCCCAGCCCTTTGCTTGGTCAAACACGTACTGAAAACCAACTTGAATACCCGGAACGCTTGTCCATAGATTTGGGTTTGGGTTAAATGCGCGCAGTTGCACCTGACGGTTAGAGGCCATATTCAGTGTCACCTCGAGGTCGTTCTGAAGATTCACGGAGGGGCATTCAGCGACAAAGTTGATTGGAATCGTGATGGAATCGAATGTAGAATCGTCGCATAGGCTCTTGAGAATGAATTCGAGATTGTAGTTAAATTTTCGAGAGCCTTTTTTCACTTGGACAACTTTGTTGTACGAAGTCAGACCGTCGAGGTTCTCGAAAATGAGAGGTTGGTCCGTAAGTTGAACTCCACCAACAAAAACCTGAAAGTCATCGTCATCAAATTTGTTCAGCTGAAGGCTCAGAGAATACGTCGCAGCTTCATCGGCATCGTTTACCAAATTAAGATCGAACGTTGCGAGACGCGGAGATGGGGTTAACTCGCTGGGATTCCTCTCAAGCATCAACGCAGGCCTCTCGCGACGAACCGTGTTCTTCTCGTAGGGACACTTTGAGCTGCCAGCATTCAACTCGAACGCAAACGTACCGTATCGTGTTTCTCGAAACACACCCACGGAAAAGTAATCCCCTGAATTCGAGTCTTTCAAGACGAAACCAGCCTTGGTGGATTTGGATTGCTCTTCCGCCAGATTTTCAATAAATCTCGTCTCCACGTTTAACGTGTCTTGCGTTTGCGCATTTGCTTGGACAACAAATAGGGTTCCTTGGGAACTCAATACTCCTCCCGTGCGCGATTTGGTGGAGATATCATTTGATTTCAAAAGCGTTGAGCTTTTGTCGAAGTCCTCGATAGTAAACCGAATTTCAGACCCTCCTCCACTGAAAGTGATGTTCTGAATCGGGCCTGGAGGAATAGTTTCTGTTGTCGGATTCCATAGACTCAAAATCTTTGGAAGAACTCGAAATTTCGGGATCGATTCCAATGAAAAGAATTGGGAGTAAAACTCACTCTTGTCCTCAAGTGAAAAAACTCCGCTTTGAGCCCAATTGTAGAATCTCTTGTCCAGGGTACGGTCCGTTTGCAAAACAGTTTGATGAGACTCCAAGACTTTCGCGTAATTTTCTAAAATAAGGACAATCGAAATGAAAGGGAATGCATTTTGAGCCAGCTTTTTGCTATTTTTCTCCAGAAAATTGGTCATCAACTTGTCGAATGTTCGCGACTTTTTCCGAGCACCTTCGATCACTCGACCAAGGTTGTTGTTTACCAGCTTGGCGTAAGCTTTTGTTTGTTTTTTCTTCTTTTTCTTTTTCTTTTTCTCTCTCTGGAAGTAGGGGGTATTGTAAACACCATAATCGTAAGAATAGTCGTCGTAGTGCGAAAGGAGATCGCTCTGGAACAAACTCGCCACATCACCAGGAATGTCCAAAAGCCCAAAAATCGAAGCAACAGGGCTCGGGTCAAGTTTCAAAGCTTCCAACGCATCAGAAAACGAGAATTGTAAATAATCATCCTCGTCACTGGAAGAGGCCACGATTGGGATTTGATTTAAAATCGCGTTCCAGGCCTTTTGGATTTCGGCACTCAAACTTGCATTTGCCGAAGTCACGAGACGCCAATTCGGGATTATTCGCTCTCGAATTGTCTTTCTCGTGACCCACTGCGTGCTGTCGTCTCCAGATTTCTCACCTCTGGAATTCAGGAGTGCCTGACTGTCCGCCATTGTCTTCGTTTCCTGCACGTTTCCCCTACACTGCTGAGTATCTTCCGGATTGTCGGTAATAACGTATGTGGGGATGACGATCCAAGAAGGACTTGTGACAAGAAACAAATCGGAATCTGGACCTGGGTTCGAGTTCTTATCTAATCCTCCTGAGGTTTTCATAGACCATTTGTATCTCCTGGACAACCTCCGACTCCCATCTGAGAACGTCTCAAGCTTAGACTTGCTTTCGATCTGACTGGTAAGTCCGACGACATCGTATCCCTCCGCTCCTTTGGTACAGACCATCCCAAAGAGCCCGTAACAAGGAGCGAATTTACCAACTGTCCCCGCTTGGGCGGTAACCTGGGACATACTGCCAACATAGGGGCTGTACTTTTGAGAATGGAAGATTACATGCGTTTCCATGTTTTCGTAAAAACTATAGGACAAGTCTCCTGGAGGGTCGTAAACGACTGCAAGGAGGGTTGGGGTGCCAAACACAACATCATATTGACCCTCTGCCACGAGCTGACCCGTCACGAGCACGTGGAAATGAACAGGATAACGACTTCCAAAACCTGTTTGGGCATGCACAAAATAGACACTAAAGAGCTTAGGATCCGCAGTTACATCAGGTGTTGGTATGAAACCATCCACGACTGCAACGGATGAGTTTGTTTGGGGGTCATAGTTGAAAGAAAAATTCCCAGTGATTCCGTTGTTGTTAATGGTCAAGTAATTCTGGACAATCACTGTCCCGTTGACGAGGTTACAAACCGTACCATTGACTTCCTCGTATGCGCTGATGTTGACAGTCACTAAATCGTTTTGATCGAAAGATTGAATCACTTGATAGTATTCGTACGATGAAGTTGTGGCTGAATACCCATTTTTCTGGCATCGTTTTGGTGTACTGATGGTTTGATTTTTCTGAACGAATGAAACGCTAATCGCGGGATCCGGATCATACTGGAAACTCATCGTTCGACGATCAATCCAACTCTGATTGTTTGAATCCGCAAACTTTTGGTGAGTTTTTGGGTCGTAATCTGTGTTGGTCAGCTCAATAGTTCTTCCAATGAACGCAGGAAGACTGAAATACGAAGATAGGAATAAGTCTGCTGCACCATTTAGACCAAGAACGCTCAGAATTTGGACCTGAAAACTAAATGCGGGAACTTGCATGGGAAAGACAATACCGCTTGAGTCGCTTGGCCCAGTGACCTTCACATCGCGAAGAAACAGGCAGGAATCGGTGCGAGTGAAAAGTCGAACCATAATGCTTGAGGCAACTGGAATTTGACATGGAGTCGCTGCGACTTTGACAAAGAGAGTTTCTTGTGTAATGTCCTGGAAGATGAGATTCGAAATATCGTAACTCGATGCTTTCAAATATCCTGGCCAACTGCTCCCAAGTTGAGCCGCAGATCTGGTCACGTTGTTGAAAGAAAATGTGAAGGCGACAACCGAGAACATTGGAACGAAGAGCTCGAATTTCCCTTTTGAATCGGTTGAAGCGCACCAGAATTGAAGAGATCCCGGAGTACCGGGAGCTGCGTAGGCACAGATCGTCATGTTGATAAACGGACAACCATATGGGTAGGTATCACTTTCAGTTCCTTTGATTCCAATGTACCCATCTAAGGCAATACTCGAAGTGTCCTGGATTTGGTTCGAAATCTGACCGAACGCAAAGAGTGAGCTCGCCACTTCAAAAGGATCTGACTTCGTGCAAGGCCGCTTCGGGTCATGGCATTCGAATTGGTGGACTATCGTGAGGTTTTCTGTGACATCGATCCGCTCTGGGACGATTTCAAACGACAATCGAGTGGAAGGTCGTAGGGAAGGGAAGCAATGAACCGAAGTTTGGAAGCCGACTTGAGCTTGACCATTAAAATCTGTGGTTGTTGATTGGTGCTCCAGATCCGAGTAGGGTATTGCAAAGAATTCCTGTCCCGTGTCCTGGTCAAACACTCGCCATGTCAATTGAGTGTCTCGCCCTGGAGCGAAGACAGAAATCTTCCCAATCATCACATCGACTCGGAAGCTCGATTCCCAGTAGATTCCACCGTAAGGTTGAGCCGTACAATTCAGGAACGGAGAACTATTTGCAAGTTCAATAAAAGTAAGGTTTGGAGCTTTTTCTTCTAAACTCAGGATTGAGTCAACGTTAGAATTCCAAGGGTCACGGAGGAACCAAGAAGGGAGAACGCAACGAGTGCAGGAGTATGCTGAAGTATAAGCTGGCGAGGTGGTGGGATCACTCGCAACAATGCAATAAGTTACTTGCTCACCCACTTGCAAATTCGAGACGTCATCCACGACAAGCGGACCGTAGACTCGTCCGCAATTCGAAGACTGGGCGATCTGGTCGGATAGCAGGGAATATGATAATAGACTGCCGTTCAAAGCCATACGCTGGACATTATTGCTGAAATCAAAGGGATCGCTTCGATCGAGCTTGAAATCTCCCAAGTGGACACGGATTACGGAAAACTGAGTCGCGCACAGCGAGGCATCGATCCAGAAGAGATAGATCTTGCCGTTACTCTGCACAGCTTGTGGTGATTTCGGTCTGCCGTCATCATGACGGTAGTCAATCGGAGGGAAAATTGAAAACGTGGAAGGGTCACTGAAGTCACAGCCACACGGAAGCGTGAACGTAATATTGAGGAGTCTAACACCAAGATTCGCCTCTGTGCTGGTGAGGTTCACATAAATACGTTTGCCAGCATAAAAGTGAGGATTACCATCTTTCATGAGAGGAAAATAAGTCAAATTTGAGGTCAACTGAGCGAAACCCAGTCGAGAGTAGAAGAGAGAATTCGAGAACCCGTCTGTCACTCCGTATTCTAGAACATACGAGTTCAGAACAATTGCCGAGAAGTTGAATCCAGAATTCCCAATTAGGAGAGTGTGATCCTTGAGCACTGCTTCACAGGGAGAACAAGGACTAAACTTTCGCCCAATAGAGTCATACGTCCCGGTGTCCTCGCATAGCGGTAAGTTCGGGGTCATACAGTAGTTTTCTGAGGGATCAAACCCAGGGGAATCCAAACCGCTGCACTCTGCACTACAAATACAATCTGGTCGTTGTTTCACACAGAACTTCGTTGAAGAACCCAGTGAAACTGCGAAAAGCAGTCCTAGAACACAAGAAGAAATCATTTTCTTGTTTTTTATGAAACTTTAAATTTTCTGGCTTCTCCTTTAGAAAGAAAAACGTCCAAAGAAAAGAAAAATAAGTCTAATCTCTTGCCAGGAATCCGACAAGTTGAAGTAAAGGATTGCATTGCAACTTCAAAGTCAAGTCAAAGTGTGTGTGTCAACAGTCAATTAGGATTTCGTATGTGTACCACAACGTTTCTTGGATTTCAAAGAAGTCAGCAAACTGGATAGGATTTTTCGGGGAAACCGAAATTTTTTTTGAGAGGTTCGTTTTGGAAAAAGGCCAGAAAAATGTCGCGATGTGGTTCTCTTCTTGTTGTACAATGTACATTGATGTTGGAATTGAATGATATGAATCGAAACAGATCCTGATCGATCACTTCATCACTTCCTGAAACATGACCGAACAAAACCCTGATTTGAGAACACACAAATTTTTCTTTTCACAAAAAAGGTCGTGCCATCATGATTTGGAAAGGACCCTTCCTGTTCTTGTTGACCATTAGCATGCTGACTGCGGGTTCGAACGTAACGAAGCGCACAATACTATCCTGTACCACCTGTGATAAGTTGACTCCTGACCTCTTCTTTTTTGAGCCGATGGGTGCTTGTGTCCTTGTCACGAACGGGACCAGTTCAAATAGTCAACTCTACTACAACTTCTCAGACGGGAAAATGTCCCGATACTCTTCAGATCCCTCTTGTTCCGGTACTCCACTCCCAGCCACTCTCAGCCCCACGTTAACTCCCGGATGCGTGAAGTTCTTTCCGCCTAATTTCTGTTCGAATGTAGAGCCAAATCCGCAATTTCAGGTTTTTCGGAATGGGGAGGCAGTCTCCGTCATGATCTCTTCATTACCGATCAATAACTTGTACTTCTTCCAACATGATTCAGATACCTTTATTTTGAACAGTGTCAACCGGTCCGCAAGTGTTGGCTCGAACATCTATTCACTTGATCAGTTTACCTCCCCCACGACGGCCACCACCAAGGCTCCCACTAAATCCTCTGCTTACCGAACACTTCCCTCTGTGTTTTCCTTTTTTCTTCTCTTTGTCTTTGTCTTTGTTTGAAGTTTGAAACAAAAGAGTTACAGGGTTCATACGAACTTAATGTCGGTTATTCACATAAACTCCTGTTCATCCGTCCAAACTTTTTACTCAGGCTTATCCAATTCCAATAGATGTGCAATTGGGATTATTCTCTTCGCATAAGCCTTTATTCGTTGTTTTAATTCGTCCGCATCTTCTTGGAGTTTATCAAGTTTTTCCAAGACCTGTTGTTCTTCAGAGGCTGGTGTCGCCATGTTGATGTTTTTTTTTGGTTTTTTTTTTCCGTTAAAACATTCAACAAAAGCCGTGTTTGGATTTTGGAATTGAAGCAGATGCCAACATGTGATGACGAGGATCGTTGGCTCAAAGTTAAAGAAAGAACCTCAACTTGAGTTTTTCAACTCGAATGTTCAATTTGAGTCTTAGCCCTTCAGGAATTGTAAAGAAAAGATGAAGGGATGCTGCGATCACTTTGAGGACCGGCCTTCGTAGCTTTCTTGAAGAATGGTTCATGACTCTTGAGGGCGGTTTTAGCCGTCGCTGACAAGAAGTCCAATTCTTGAAAGACCTTGCATCGAGAAGACTTCAAAGAATTAGGCCTCGGGCAGGATGCAACAAATGTCGAACAGCTCGTGTGTTCCAAAAAAAGTTTGGTTCCAACAAGTATCCGACCTTAATTAGATGCTAGTACTTGTCCTTAAGAAGGTTTGTCTGAGACTTTAAATTAGATTAAAGAATATGAAGTCTCTTTGAAGTAAAAATGTTTAGATTGGGAGCTACTTTCATATTTTCAACATTGTTCCGGAAGCTTTGCTTAATAGTTCTAGAACAAAGTTCCGCGAATCACAAATCCTAATTATTTCGGTTCCTTAGGTTCCTTGGATAATCTTGAATAATTCCCGCATCAAGTTGATCAAGTTGGAGGTTTTTTGACGCGTAATTATGCAAGAGAAGAAGAGTGAATGAAAAGAGCTTGCTTTATACGAAAGGGACAAGCGACAAGGGGAGCAGGCTGCTGCGGGATTTCGCCTCTCTATGTGTTTGGAAGAAAGCTTTAATAGCTACCTTTTGCAAAGGGTGTGACCTTGGCGTTTGTTTTCCCTTGTTGTACTCAACTCTCATAAATTCTCCCTCATGATGATCTTGCAGGTGGAGGTGATAAATAAATGGAGCCACTGACGTTCGATCCGTTGAATTTTCAGAAACTACGGTTTGGCAGCCGTTCATGATGTCTTTGTCAAGAGGGCAAGAAATTTAATGCCGCAGTCGAATTCACAACAATTTTTCAGGAAACGTGCGCTCTAATCCCAGCAAATTGAAGGTACCAGCGTTGCCCCGTTCCCTGTCTGGGAATCGGACCCAGATCATTGCAACTGCAGGTGGGACTTGAACTCACAACTTCTTGCTTGGAAGCCAAGAACTCTGAGCGACATCAGCTTTTGTGGTTGAGATTCTCATGTTGTGTTTTGTTCTGAGATTTAAGAATCAAAAACAAGGAAGGAGAATCTTTTTGCTCGTTAAAATTAATTCGTCCCTCTCTTTTTTCCCCCCATGAATTTCTGTTTTCCCAAAAAACCGCAACGCTTTTGCAAAATCTTGCAAAATCTTGTAAAAAACGTTTGTGTGTCATTTTCAGTTAACAACTGACCACACAAATCAGGAGATGATGTCAAAGAAAAAAGGAACCAAACGAGAAATCTTTGCTTTACTGCTACCAGTGACCTCTCGAGGGTTGAGCAAATTAGTTTGGAGCCAGCTTGAAAGCTTGCAATCGAGTTTACGAAACACCATTTCCGGAGATGGTTTTATCTACCACGTGTATGTCGCAATCGACTCTCCAGATGAAGAATTAGTTCAGAATCAAGGCAGAATCCAAAATTTGTTTGTTGAACTCGGAATGAAAATTTCCATCCTCGTTTTCAAAGACGTGGCACCTGGGAGTATCTGTTATTTGTGGAGTAAGCTAGCCTCCCGAGCTCTGGAAGATCAATGTGACTATTACATCCTCCTCGGAGACGATGTGGAGTTGATCACTCCAAACTGGCCGAAAGTGATCCAAGAAGGATTCTTAGAATTCCATCAAACAACAGGCAGGCCACTTGGATTTGGTTGTATTGCATTCACAGACAGATCCTTCCCAGGCTTCCCAACCTTTCCAGTGCTCCATCGAACTCACTTCGAAGTGCTTGGAAGAATCTTTCCTGAAAACGCTTTTGTGAACCAAGATGCCGATCCGTATGTGTTTGAGATTTATTGCCGCTTCAAATGCGCAAAGATTTTACCAAATCTAGAGCTTTGCAACAAAATCGGAGGAGCTAAGCCGTCTCGATATGAAAAACAACGAAAATTGGAATGGAATCGAGAGTTGTTGCGTTCGTCTGTCCTTGAAGCATCAAATTGGCTTCGTTCTCAAAATTGCACCAGTTACCAACCTGCTCTCTCGATTGATGTGATCGTTCCAAGTTTTCGAGGAGACGAGCAAGTCTTAGAGAGAATTCTTTCGCTTCCCGTTCCAGATTCGGTTTGTACTCGATTTATTTTGATATTTGACAATCCAAAGTTAATTGAAGATGATGAAAATGGAGTGATTAAACGCCTCGAGACCAAATACCGTAGTAATGCTCAAGTTAGAATTCGTACGAATCAGAAGAATCTCGGTGCGAGTGCATCTCGAAACAAGGGACTTAACGAGTCGAATGCTGAGTTTGTTATCTTTCTCGATGACGACGTTCATCCTACAGAGGACTTGATCGGAGAATATGCAAAGAAAATTAGAGAATTCCCAAACGCGGCTGGGTATGTTGGAAGAACGGTTCTACCGCCTCCAAAAACTGTCCGCCAAAAAGCGATCAAGGAAAGTGGGATTTGCTATTTCTACGATATTGCACAAGAATCTCCAGAACATGACTTGCTTTGCTGGGGAGTGACTGCGAATTTGTGTGTGAGAAGAGAACTTGCTCAGGACGTTAAATTCAGGCCAGATACTTTTCCGAAAACTGGAGGAGGAGAGGATTTAGACTTTTGTGCGAGGTACCTTCAAGTTTGGGGGGGAAATTGGAAAAATCACCCAACAATGAAGTTCAAATCCACCCCTAAAGCTGTGGTTTATCATCCTTGGTGGGATGGTGGTAATTGTTATTTTGAACACTTTTTCAAGTGGAGCACTGGCGATTGTCACTTGGTGTTTCTACATCCCAATTTGAGTTATTTGTCGTTCCCAAACTTTCCCGAGACCTTGATATTGTTCCTTCCCCTTGTTATTGGGCGAACTCGAAGGTTGAAGCCAGCTTTACAACTCGCAGTCGTGCTTTCTTTGGTGGAAATAGGGTGTCGTTGTTTGGAACAAAAAATGGACTTGAGAGTTGCAATTTTGGCAGAGCTCATTACTTGGATAATGGATTTTGGGAAAATGCTGGGGAATTTTAAAGCTGGTAGAGGACTTAGAGGCTTATTTTGGAGATATGATTGGTTTCAATCCGTTTGGCCTGAGTGGCGTCAAGTGGAGAGGATTAGGAGTTTGAAAAGGACACTTCTGCGCTTGTCGACTTTGATTGTTCTCATTGTCCCCAGTTGAAAGCTGCGTCATAAATGGATCAAGCAAACATCACAGATGAGAAGGTTTCAGCATTTTTCCAGCAACGAAATGATTTCTTCAAAAGAAAAATCTTCCAAAATCTTTCCCCAAAAAGTCCACAACAAGTAAAAATGGACGGCGTAATACCTCAGCGGGAATTGAATCAGGTCCAAGGTTGGGCACCACAAGTTCAACCCCGTGAGAAAATTTGGCTCGCTCTTGGAGGTGGTGGCCTAGCATCGACAGCATTTGCTGCAGGAGCTCTGTATTCACTCAATGGCAATAATTTACGGCCTCGTGCACCTTTAATCACAAGAGTGAGTTCGGTTTCCGGAACGGCCATCGCTTTGAGTGCGTTCGCGGCTCATAAGTTGCATCAGTTCATGAAAGATTCACAAGACTCCCTCTTAGATGACTACTACCCGAAATTAGAGCTTCAGCGAAACCTGTTCTCACTTGTTTGCTCAGTTTTGATCACCATCATCGTTGCCTTTCGTTTTCAAACCGTTTTTGACGGACGAGTTTCGAATCAAGGAACCGCGTTGATCTTTGAGATCCAACTTGCCATCTTTTGTTTGTCTATCGCACTCCTCATCTATTTCTTTGTTCGGAAAGCATACGAGGAGGCTTTCTTACCTTCCAGAAAAAAATACATGTTGTACGATCCCACGGTTCAAGGAAATCAAGGCCAAATCGTTGTCAGTAACGGAGAAGAAAATCCTGCCAGAGTTAACGCGGTGGTTCCTGAAGAGGAGCCCCGATTTCCCGAGACGTACAAGGAAAAGCTCCAAATGAACTTTGGATTCTTGGTGAACACAAACCAGCATTTCAAGTCCTTAGTGGATTATCCTCGGCTAGAGTGGATCGCCAAGCTCTGGGTGACTTTGTTCGACACATTTTGGATGTTGGTTTTCTTCTTCTTGATCCCTCTCGTATTCTTGGTCGCCAATATCCTGCCCTTTGCGATACTCATAGCAGACCTGGCCATCCGCTACCCAGGCCCGTTTTTCTGGCGAGTTTTCCCCACCACATGCAACGATTTGGGAAACCAATGGGTTACAGCAAACCAGTCGGTCTCCGTAACCGCTGATCAGATCCTATTCGCATTACCTCTCACAGTAGCTGGGAGTCTGCTGAGTTTTGAGTCTGTGAGATGTGTGTGGGAGAGGTGTTCTTCAAGACCATCGAAGTTTTTGCAAGAAATCGGGTTGATTCGCTTACAGAAGCTGTTTTGTGTATGCGCGTTCTTGTCGATGGGGATATGCCTGAGTTTGACCTCGGATGGACTCGTCTGTACTGGACTGAGTGACTTGTTTGTTTGGATGGAAACAGTAATTGTCATTTTCGCGTTCATCATCAGCTTCTCGTACATACCCGAGCTAGGTGGATTCATCGCTGGATCAATCCTCGTCTCACTTTTTACCTTCCTTGTGGTTAACGTCATTGGACCTCCCCCCTTACCTGACGGTGAGATTTTCATGGCCAACCCGAACAATCATATTTCCGATCCACAAAACGGGACGGTGATGTCTCTGTTTGCGCAATCAGTCAGGAATGGTTGGAACTACTACTTGTGTCTAGCTGGAACTTTGGTGATCTTGCTCCCGAACATTAGTCTCGGGAAAACATTAATTTTGCATTTCTATTACCGCTTCCGGATTTCAAAGAGCTATTTTCTCGGAAGGTTCAAAAGACCGAGTCGAGGTGACCGATGCAGAGGACCATTGCGAAAGCTGTTTCGATTGTGTGATTTTCTCCTGCAGGACGTTCTCAGGGTACCTTTTTCAATATCCGAGCTTGAGTTTTTCCCCTATGATTCTACTACGATTGACGACTTTCGGTTGTATAATGAGGACCATGGAAAGAACGGCTATTATTTGGATTTAACTTTTGGAATGAACTCTTCTATTTTATTGAAACGAGATGGGAAGAGTCCTGGCAAGGTGTCACCGATTTCATCAAAAGCGCCCGATGACAATGACTTAGGAAAACTTGCACAAACTAATCTAGTGACTCTAGCCGCAGTTGCTGGCTCGGGATTGTCTGAGTCAGTTAACGAGAAGAGATCGCTACCTGTGTTTCTCATCAGTTTGATCGGAACCAAGTGCTCACGGTGGTTTCGAAAGGGGCGTGCTACAGGACTAGATCGAATCGTCCAGATAGTGTTCATGACTATTTTCGCGGCATTAGGAGTTTCCATTTTTGTGGGAGGTCAGCAATGTATTTTAGACTCAGCGTCTTCAGTCTGGGTCAGTGGCACTGTTCCTTGCGGAAACGAACCATCAATCGTTCTTCCAGAGCTCGTGCTCATTGGGTTTTGTGGGTTATGTTGCCTTTTTTTGCTCGTCGTTCCTTTGTCCTTTTCCCTATTGACTCTTCTTGGAATACTCGAGTCCTCCTTCATGCTGTCTTTGATCGGTCTCACCTCGACGTTTCTGAAAGACGAAGAGGATTCGAAGTTCACGCGAGTATTGATGGGGAATGCCAGTCAAGAGGACAGTCTGGGATTAAAAGTCTTCTTTGAGAGCTTGAACAGCGCTCCTGTCGCTGAAATACCCAGAGCAATTATTTGCATGGATGGAAACGGATACTTGAGTGAGAAGCACGAATTCACTGGATTAATCAATTTAGCGAGGATGGCGAAGGAAAACAATCTCATCGTTCGAACCGACACGATCATTCGCCGAAAAAAAGCATTTCAAAACATTCCTGCTTATGACCTCAAATTGGTTTTGGAACTGTTTTCCTGTTCGACGAACCAAAGACTGGATGCGCTTTCTGGGAGGACAGCTGAGAACGAGGAAGCTGAGAATTACAGATTCCTTAACATCGCTGTTCACAATGAACGAAATGTGAAAATCACCGAAATTTATTACGTTCGTCCAAATCTCAATGGACTCATAAAGGATGCGGAGCCGTACAACGATGGCCATTTGTCTCCCGTACTAACTCGAGCCATGAGTCTCATGGGAGTCAGCGCGAGTGTTTTTGCTTTTTTTGGAGCGCTCATCAGTATGGGGATTGAATTGCTATTCCTCTTTTGTGGAGGAGTAAATTCCTCGAATGATCAGTTTTTCGCGATGGGTCTTTTTCTCGCCTGCCTTGTTCTAATCGGAGAGGTTGCCATCCTCCACATTGGACAGAAAACGAAGCAGAATCTGCTCATGCTCGCGGTCCTTTCTTGGGCTCCCGTGACGCAAGTTGTTAGTTCAAGATTCAAAGACGTCTTCATCTTGGTTTGGGCCGTTTCTGGGGCTCTCGCTGGGCTCATGGCTGGATATTTGTTCCAAAGGTTTGTGAAGAAATTCCCCAACCACCGAGTCAGTCTCACACAGCTGTTCCCTAATGAGAGCTTTTTTGATCGGTATTTTGATTCCGGTAAGGCTTTGCTTGACGAGGTGCTTGATGAATTTGCTCTTTAAATAAATTACTTCGATTGGGAT
>QZWR01000028.1:0-63610 GCA_004114325.1 Zoophagus insidians | reverse complement strand
TAACCTTCTCTCAGTGTTGGGATTTTTATTTGAGTTTGGGTTTGGAACTCTTCGTTAGCAGTGGCTGCTAATAAATCTCATTTTTATTGATATCCCAATTTTAAGGTGACATTATCAATTTGACAAATTATTTTCCTGGCATATACTTTCCTTATTCGCTACACATTTGAAAATAATTCCATCAATTATATTACTTTAACTTTTTTCATCCTTGACAATGTTGAAAAAATTATTCCTTAACACTCCTTCCAATTCCTTTTCAATGTATTTTTTGGCTTCTTGAACCTTGGATTGATTGAGTATGAATTAGAGTTTTCAAATCATCAATATTAATAAACATTATTAACACCTTTCGTCTCCATTACTTTAAAGTACGATTGGCATATTTTTACCACATTATTTTGCAATGAATTCTTGAGTTAATTTATAATGTCAAAATGGATGTGCAAGTGGCATATAGAAGAAGTCTTTTGCACGGAATATCTCCGATGCAAACGCAAAGTACGTCCAGCACACTGGACAGAAAGACCCTTGAAGGAGATCTTTTCTCAGGAGATCGAAGGTTAAATAAAAAATTTCCGGAAATATCATTCTAAAAAGGCAAAGAAAACAAAAATTTCCCACCTGTTTTGATTGTAAATTTATCTTCTCCAAACTAAAAACGATGTTGAAGAGTCTCAAAAAACTTTCAGATACTCGCAATGTCCCAACTCGAACTAATACAATGACTGTCAATACAGATCCCTTTGAGCCATTTGATGCGAGTTCAAGTGACATGCCCACGAAATTGATTTCCACTTATACTGTAACTAAACTATCCAACACCAAATCGAAGATACGAACTATAACTATCCGATTAGACCCAAACCTTCTGAGAATTGTTTGGGTCAAAAACGAAAAAGACGTCCGTTTTCTGGACGTTGAAGGAATGAAGGAAATTAGAACTGAGGACGATGTCGTGGCTTTGTCAAAATATCCCGAATTCCCCAAACCAGATATATTTTCAAAGTTATTGGCGGTTGTCTACCTTAGATCAGGAAAGAGATGTGTTTTAAACTTGGTCATTGAAGACCCTCAAGCTTATGCAGATTGGCTTTCAGGTTTAAATGTTTTGTTGTTTAAATATAGTCAAAGTGATTATTCTGTACATAAAGACGTGGAGCTGGCTCAAATAAAGAGAATCTGGGCCTTGGGTGATAGCAATCAAGATGGTTCTTTAGATTTGGATGAGGTCTATAAGCTTTGCCTGAAATTGAATCTTCCCTACACGAAGAGCGACATTGAAGATCGTTTCAAGAGAGCTGATAAAGAAAACCGAGGATGTCTAACTTTTGCGGAATTTGAAAATATTATTAAAGAGATGGACGTACGTGGTGATCTACACGCTATATATTCTTTTTCTGTAAAATCCGCAGAAATTGGTATGCAATTTGTGGAATTTGCGGGCTTGATGAAGAACATTCAGAAGGTTATATATAATGATATTTCAATTTTATAATAGCTTTTTAGACAACCTTGTCTGACAAAGAATTGGAACTGCTCTTTTCAAGATATGCCGATGGGAAAAGTTCAAAAGCAATTTCCTTTGAATCCTTTCGTAAGTTCATGACTTCATCAAGGGATAATCCGCCATTTTTGCCAAATACACATAAAATTTGTGATGACATGACTAGACCATTTAATCATTATTTTGTGGAATCGTCCCATAACACGTATATCAATATCTTTTAATGAGTATATTAACAGGAACTTAAAGTTATCTCGTGGGAAATCAATTAACTGGCTCTTCTTCTGTGGAAGCTTACGTTAGAGCCCTGGATATGGGTTGCAGATGCGTGGAATGTAAGCGGTATCCAGTGATCACGCTAATGTATCAATAGTGGATTGTTGGGATGGTCCAAATAACGAGCCAGTGATATATCATGGATTTACTTTGTAACTTTTACTATTGAGTTAACTAGACATTAAGTTATATTTAGGACCACAAAAATACTGGTTCGTGATGTCGCGAAAGCAATTAGTAAACATGCATTCCGTTCTTCCCCTTATCCAGTGATTATCTCTTTGGAGATGCATTGTTGTCTGGAACAACAAGATGTCATTGCTCAGATGTTTCGTGAAATATTTGGTGACCAACTATTGTTACAAAAGGTCAATTCTGCCGAATTTGAGTTGCCTTCTCCTGAACAATTGCGTCATAAAATAATCGTTAAAGTAAGTATGAATTCGATTTGCAAGTTTCTTAACTTTTCAAAAGAATAAAACGCTTGAAAAAGAAGTAACAGAAGAAGGAAAAGCTCAAAATGAAGACCCTAACGCAGTTGAGGAATCTGAGGAAAGCTATTACCAGGATTATGATAATTCTATTTCCGAGATTAGCTACTCTGAAGAAACTACGTCAAATGCTGGTACAGACAACAAAACAACCAATATTACAGCAGATACGAAGGCTTCTAGTGCAGCAGCAAATGCTAAAACGTCTAACACGCAAGCAACAGATGTCAAAGCAACAAATGTGCCTGTAGATACAAAGTCATCTAATATACCATCGAGTATTAAAGCATCTGTTGCGCCGATAGCTATCAAGGCAAATTCTGCTCCCGTGGAAGTTAAAATTACTACTGCACCAAGCGTAATCCAAAGGGTAGGCTTAAAATTTTCCTACTTTCAACTTATCAAAATTAGTCAAGTAATGCTCCGATTGACGTTTCTATATCAAAGGTTAGCTCTCTTCATATTGCACCAAAAGATATTCCTGAAATTCCTTCATCATCTTGGGAAGATCATATTAAAATGATGTCATCTCTCTCAGAGTCACCTCAACCTCTATCAGCTCAAGCACAATCAGGAACTCCAGATACCACTTCGAACACTGAAAGCAAAAGTATAGGAAAATTTTCTCTATTTGGAAAAAGAACAAACACTGATGATGGCTCCAAGTCAAAGAAGAAAGTACACAAAGTATCGCAAGCTCTATCAGATATTGTGGTGTACATGTGTGCTAAAAGTTTTAAAGGCCTCGATAAAGGTTAGTCTCATTTGAACTTTTTAAATTTATCCCCAATTTATTACTAGTGGATTGTTCATACAATAATGTATGTTCCATATCAGAAGGAACGTCCGAAGAGTTGGTTAAAACCAAAGGAAGTGAATATGCTCTCTTTAATCTAAAGTATACAACGCGTATATATCCTGCAGGTAAACGAGTACAAAGTAGCAATTACGATCCAATCCCACACTGGTCTGTGGGATGCCAACTTGTAGCGTTAAATTATCAGACCTTTGGTAAGAGTCATTCTCAGCAGTAAAGTTAACAGTACTTTTAGATCGTGGGGAACAACTAAATCGTGCAATGTTTAGCCATAATGGAGGTTGTGGATATGTTCTTAAACCCATACATCTTCGAGATTTAAACGTGGCAAGAGTAGCGATTCCATATAAGCTCATTATCCATGTGATATTTTTATTATTTAAAATTTGAACCAATTTATTAGATTCTCTCAGGACAAAATCTTGAAGGACACAGTCTTACTGAGAAAGAAATTATAGATCCTTACGTTGAAATTGAAGTGACTGTACTTAATAATCCTCCAGCAATCACGAAATACAAGACCCAGGTTGTTCGTGATAACGGTTTCAATCCTGTTTGGAATGAAAAGTTTGAAGTGGATATTCCTGCGGACGAGTTTATATTTTTAAGGTAACTCTACATAATAGATAAATTTAATGACTTTTAGGTTTTCTGTTTACGATAAGGATAGTAAAAGCGCAAGCGATCCCATAGCATTCATGGCTTTGATGCTTCAGAATCTGGCCAGAGGTAAACATTGAAAATTATTTATATATCCTAATATCTTAACAGGTTATCGTCACTTGCCTTTATTAAGCTTAAAAGGAGATTACATGCCCTACAGTTCGCTTTTTATTTGCACAGAGTTACTAAACACCGATTATTGGGGTTAATTAATTCTTGGAAATATAATTTCTAATGTTTTGAGCACTTCAAAATAACACGAAAGATTTCTATAAAATTTAAAGTTCACCACAATGGAAACGCCGTCACAGCTGCGTTCATTAAAGGGCATAACCGCTACAATTTTGCGGTCTTCAATAAAGCCCGATGCTAAAGGAAGAGAGACGACCTCTTTTATCATCTCAGTTCGACAGGTCTCATCGGAGCAGCCAGGCGTCGGGGCTGAAGGTTCGAAAGAGCTCTGGCGAATCGAAAAGCTTTATCCTGACCTTTGCGACTTGGACGGGAGAATACGCTCAGAGCATGGAAAATGCTTACGAGGAATAAAACTTCCTGAGAAGCAGCTCTTTGTCAAACACACACCTGCCCTATCAGAGATTCGTAGAGTAGAAGTGAATAAGTATTTAAGGGCACTTTGCGATCAAGTGCCTAGGGATTCTACAGCAGTTCTTGAGTTTCTAAGCAAGGATGTTATCCCACCTGAAGCCTTTTTGGGCAATTCCTATAACATGTCTCGTGGAGTAAAGGAAGGTTATCTGGTAAAACGAGGAAGGAATTTCGGAGGATGGAAAACGCGATTCTTTATATTGCGAGGTCCTACGCTTGAATATTATGAATATGTTGGCGTTTATTACCTATTGCATTAATATCTTTTGGGGTGTGAGTTTAGAAAGATGGACCACAATTGGGTACTATATTTCTCCCAAGATGTCAAATTGCCACGCAGAACAAAAAGTTTGACGAAGACACACCATACCATCACGCATTCATGTTGTTGGAGCGAAGAGGTCAAAATACTCTTAACCTCAATAGACATGTATTTTGTGCAGAATCTGATGAGGATCGGGATGAATGGGTTTATTGCATTAGCAGCGCACTGCAACAGCCGAAGAATATTCCACCTCACCTTAGCTCAATGAAGCATGAAAGGTCTCCCAGTGCCCCTGAAATGCAACCTGATCGAAATATATTAAATATTCCTAGTTCTTCGGATGGCTCAGTTACTAAAGAAGAAGTTTCTTCAGGAGCAAATGTTAAACGAAAAACTAGTATCAAAGATCGTACATTTAATGTTATCATTCGAAGATCCCCTAATAAGGAGTTGCTGACTCAATCTGCACTTGATGAAGGACTTGAGTCTAACAAGGAAAGTGAATGTGCATCAGAACCTTCTGACATGTCACCCGTGCTTGTATCAACGGCAATGGATACCACACGAAGCATTGCAGTTCCTGGTGCGAAGAAAATCGGGTTTTTTGAGCGATTATTTCATAACAAGAATGATGTCGATCGTACTCAATTTGGCGTTACTCTGGAGCAAGCAATCAGCACAGGAAGAATCAAAGCTGGCTATGAATGCCCATCAGTGATACATCGATGTATTGAGTATTTGGAATTTAAACAAGCCGAAAACGAGGAAGGCATTTATAGATTATCTGGTAGTTCTCAAGTGGTTCAAAATCTAAAGTCAAAATTTGATAAAAGTAATATTTCCTAAGTGGGATTAATTTAATTTACATAGTGGGTGATTATAACATGCTGAAATCTAAGGACAACTACGATGTTCATGCTGTTGCTGGTACATTAAAGCTGTATTTACGTGAGCTGCCTAGTAGTATTTTCACCAAACAGCTGCACCTTAGCTTTCTACGAATTGTGGGTAAGCTGATTTAATTTGTATTCTCTTACTGAATAATGAGGAAAGAAAAAAAGGATAGAACTAGTAAAGTGAATGAGCTAGGAAGGCTAGTATGTGCTATACCAGTTTCGAATTATACAACCTTAAGAATCCTTGTGTCTCATTTGATTCGGGTGATTGCAAAGAGCGATGTCAATAAAATGACTATGAGAAATATGGCAATCGTCTTTGCGCCAACTTTGGGAATACCAGCTGGGGTGTTTATACTTTTAGTAACAGAATTTGAATATGTCTTTTTCGTTAAAGACGATGGCACAGCTGCACCTGTGCTTTTAACTAATGAAGATGAAGATGATTCTGAGGAGGAAAACGTTGAAGTAAAGCCTACCACTACAGCTGTAGTAGAAAAAAAAGATGAAGCTCGTCTCGGATGGGAAATAAGTGAAGAAAATGCCGAAATGTTAACCAGCAGATCCTGGGCAGCGTTTAGGAAAAAATCCGATGCAAACTTAAGAGGTGCAGCAGAAGCCACAAAAACAGAAAAACCAGGACACTTGCGCCGAAAATCTGTTTTACAAGATGCATTTGGGCGCAATAATCGGAATAGCGTTTTATATCAACAATCGATGCCAGACATGGTTGCCAGAGAGGTTAAACTTGGTAATCTATTTTTGGGTCAAGTGGTTAAACTAAATTTGCTTTACAGCATTAACTTCTACTGAGCAACTGAAAGAGATTGATGATTTATTGAGCATTGCTCCGGAGCAAGATCCGTTATGGACTGCTGAAGCTTACGCGGATACAACAGAGTAGCAACTTTTTGTGTAATTTGTAAAAAGCGCTTTTAACTTTTAACACTTTTGTCTTCATCACATGACAATATGGACAGTCAAGATGTCTTGAACTCAGAGATCGAAGCATTAAAGGCCATCTACCAAGATGACCTGGAGATTATCCCCACAAAATCTGCTTGGAATGTCTACGGTATTGCCTCTTTAAATATTAATTTATTTTGCAAGTACCCCCTATTGTCAGGATCCGTCTAACATCGGACTCAGATTCTCGACGCTTTTGTGTATTACAATTTCGGTTAGTTTTACTTCATTTACTTATAGTATAAAAGTTTTTCCAAAAATTACCCTCTGTGTGGACCAGAAATTCGAGTTGAGAACTGCTCAGGCGTTAGTCTTAGTGAACTTGAAGCGTTAAAGCAGGAATTAAGTCAAAAATGCTTTGTTTTAAAAGGCCAAGAAATGATCTACGAATTAATCTTGGCAACTAAAGACCTACTGGATATTAAAGTGGATAGAGAATGCATTGTGTTTGTTCAGCCAGAACCAGTAAGACCCATGGTTTTAAACCTTGCTTATAGTGATGAAATAGTCCACTGTGATGATTGCCATGGATTTCGAAGAAGAATACCTTGGTGAAGTTTCATCCCAAGTAGAGAACGAACCAGAGCATAATCTAAAGGAAATCAAAGAAAAACTACAGCTAAAGGAGAAGCTAATTAAAGCTCTAAAGAATAAGAAAAATTCGGCCACATCCACTAAACAAGTTAGCATAAATAAAGAAGTCGAAAGAATTACGCTTGAAGAAGCTATTATATTTCAGCAACAGAATCAGGTAAGGGGTTTAATGCCATGATCTTCAATATTTTGAATGATGCAGGAATACGTTTTTAAAGTTGTAGAGCTGGTAAAGGATCAAACATCAGAAGATTCATTAGAAAAGTCTTTTCTGGGTAGACCTTTAGTCGGTAACCAAGCTTTGATAGAAGAATTATATGTTTCGGTGAAGATATTTGAAATCAATAATCCAGCTTACTTGGATAGTGAAAATCTAAGCAAAGTACCTCATTTCTCTTGCTATTTTCATTCTTATATAATAAGTTGTTGACTATAGAAAAAGATTTGCAACGTTTAAAAGATGTAAGACATCGGAATTTGGTTTCTTTGTTGGGATATAAAATCGAAGAGTTCAGTTCTAATATCAGGATTATCATTGTATTGGAAGATATTAGAGGAAAAAAGCAAACAATATCCCAATTGCTGCGTATATGTGGAGTTTTTGGTCAGGAAAAAATTAGAGATTACGTAAAACAACTCTTGTACGCAATTACAAGTTTACATGCTAAGAATGTCATTCACAAAGGTTTTCAAAGCTTATCAGTTTTTGTATTAATTTTATCAGATATATGTTGTGACAATATAATCGTTCAAACGGATGCAGAAAACTTGATATTAGTCAGCAATTCGAATTTTAAGAAGAAGTTGAATGGTAATATAATCAATATTAAGCTTAACGTCATAAATCAGATCTTGACTCTAAAATCCCGTTTGATATGAATCGCCAAAAACGTGTACCTAAAAGCACTTGGTAAGCATCTTAGAACAGGATAATAGAAAAATATCAATTATGATAGGAAGCTACCAGAAGCAGAACAACTTGGTTCGGATATTTATGGAAGGTTTATTTAACAAATCTAAATTCTTTAAAATTGTGTAGAAAACATGACATTTGGAATCTCGGAATAGTACTAGCTCAAATGGTCTATGGAATAGAGGTGGTTTACAGGTTTTCCACCGCAGAGAAATTTTTAAGCAGTCGTAACTTTGCTTCAGTTTTACTGAATTTGAAGTGAGTGGAGAAAGTCCAATTTCTTCATTATTTAATTTAATTCTCAATCCGTAAAGTTATAAAACTTTTGGGATATAAATTTACAAGGCCTAGGAATCCAAAAATTCGACCATTATCAACTGATTTACTAAATCATCCTTTCTTTGATGAAACAAGGCAACTGCATTCATTTGGGACTTTCGGTATTACTTTGATAATGATTTTTAATTCCATTTAGAGCAAATTCCTAGAGGAATTGAACAAGTCGGCTCCATACCGTTCTATCACAATGAACTTTCGGGGAATATGCCATCGCGTTATCTTAATGACTTTATTGAAATAGAATTCATAGGCAAAGGTGGATTTGGCGAGGTTGTGAAAGCCAAGAATAAGTTAGATGGGAGGTTGAATTTATATTGCCTTCGTTAATGAAATTTTTATAGGGTTTATGCCGTAAGTTAAAACCAATGCAATTAATATTGACTTGTCCAGGTTAAAAAAGTTCCTTTAGTTGAAAATGACCGAAAGATACTTCGAGAAATTACAACCCTATCAAGGTAAAACCATAGTATATACTTTCTAATTTGACAGATTACATCATCCTAATGTAGTAAGGTACTTTACTACTTGGGTCGAAGGTAGAGTTTATGCAATATTATCTTTAACTTTTAGACGATGATGGCTTCTCTTGGAGTTCGGAAGAAGATGAGTTTTCCGAAATATCTTCGTCTGATGTTTCATCCAGCCTTGATAATAACTTAAATAATAAGGACACCAAGAAAAACAAACCCAGCAAAAACAATAGCACCAGCAGCATCAGCAGCAGTAGTAGCAGTAGTAGTAGTAGTAGTTGCGATGAAGAAGATGCTTCTCAAAAGATTACCAAAACATTATATATACAAATGGAATACTGTGAAAAACACACTTTGCGAGACTTGATTGATCATGGAATCAGTGAAGAGGAAGGATGGAAAATTCTTCGTCAACTATTGCAGGGTTTAGCGCATATTCATTCTCAAGGTAAGGCTTTTTGAAAAAGTAAAGTCAAGTTATGGAAGGGATGATACATCGAGATTTGAAACCTGCAAATATATTTATAGATGGGAAAGGGATCGCGAAAATTGGCGATTTTGGCTTGGCCACATCTAATCAAGCGATAATTGATATGGCATTTTCTACGAATGCAAGTGTAGAATATCCAGAGTTTTCCACATTGACTACAGGTAATACTAAGATTGAAATTTCTTAAATCATAGGGATTGGAACGGCAATCTATGTTGCACCGGAAATCATAGCTGCAGCAAATTTGGGAACTAAATATACTCACAAAGGTAGTAAAACGCCATATATTAAGTTATTTTTCAGTGGATATGTATTCGCTTGGTATAATGTTTTTTGAAATGTGTCACGGACCATTTTCAACGGGTATGGAAAGAGTAGTGGTATGATATAATTCCTGAAAATGATAATAATAATTGTAATGTTAGACAATTCGAGAGTTGCGATTACCAACTATTGAAATCCCTTCGACTTTCCCAAAGAGTATGACAGGGCAAACAAGGATTATTAAAATGCTATTGGATCACTCCCCTGCACAAAGACCTTCGAGTTTGGACATATTAAAGAGTGACTGTTTACCCCCATTGCTGGTAATTCTTTATCAGTAAATCTTATTATGGGTAGGAGGATGAATTTATAAATGAAAGCTTGCGAGCTTTATCAGATCCCAATACTGAATATTATCATAAAATTCTCTCTGCACTTTTTAATAGGATAGATCCGCACATGGATTATCTTTATGATTATAATCCTGTAAGTTCAAGTGATAATCGACTAATTAGAATAATTTAGGATAAAAAAGTACTGGATGTAGAGAGTGCACTGCATTATAATGTCATTCGAAGCCACCTGGTTAATGTATTTAAACGACATGGGGCTATAGAACTCGATACTTCAGTTTTAATTCCAAAGGTATTTCAAAGCGCATAGTTTAGATATAAACAAAGATTTTTAGAATGAATACAGCCAAGATAAGAAGGCTTACCATCTTTTGGATAGAAATGGTGTGGTTTTACAATTGCCTTACGATTTGACACTTCCTTTTGCTCGACTTATAAATCGAGCCACCTTAACTTCAATCAAGCGTTACACTTTTGGTAATGTTTACCGTGAGGAAGCTTTCAGTGGACATCCCAAAGTGGTAAAAGAGGCAGATTTTGATATCATTCATCCAGCCACCGAGTTTAAATTAGAAATTGAAGTCATAAAAGTAGTTGAGGTAAGCAATAAGCGAGGTTTTTATTGACTGACTTTAATAGGAAGCTTTAGAACCCTTTGCCTCATTGCTGCTAGGAGGTTATTCGATTTGTTTAAATCATTCAGATTTGTTGAACTCTGTGATTCAGCTTTGTCAAGAAACAAGGACTTGCGCTAAACTTGGTCAAATTATTCTTCAGTTACAGAGATATGGTTTTGAGCAAGTTAAATTACAGTTTCAACAAGAATTGGATGATTCTGTTTGGGATATCCTTGAAGGCTTTTCATTGAGAGGTTAATATTTAATTATGATTTATTTCTCATGGTGATTTTTCTTATAGGTGACATTCGAAATGTACGCAAGAGTATTGACTCTCGTTTTTCGGAATGTGCTGTCTATCCCCGAATATCTTCTGCATTTGTTAAGCTTCAGGAAACTATAGATGAACTTGGTCTTATTGGAACCACACATCCCCTCTATGTGATGCCACTACTGGCTTACAATCATCACTATTATAGTGGAACGATTTTTGAATTCGTTCAAAACAATGTAAACAAGGATTTTCTAGCCGCGGGAGGAAGATACGACCAACTAATACGAAAGTTTAACATCTTGACACCCGGAAAAAGTCGTCTGGCCGCTGCAGGAGTGAATATAGCCATGCAAAAATTGATTAATATGAGTGCAAAAAACTTTATCAAGTTAGGCTTATCAAAACAACAAACATTACCTTTAGATAACTTCCAAAAGAAGGTATATAAAATTTAAGGTCTAATTAATAGAGAAAAGTGCGATGTATATGTGAGCAGTTTTGGGAAAAATTTGTTGAAAGAACGGTTAGAGATTGTTAAAGAATTATGGGCAGCAGATATATCTTCAGATTTTGCTTACGAAGATTCCGATATGAGCATAGAAACCTTGTTGGAATACTGTAGACGTCATAACATTGGATGGATTGTCTTGGCTCGACACAAACCGGTCAACAGAAAAGATCAACCAATGGTTAAAATAAGAGGAGTAATAAAAAAAGTAGAAGATGAGGTTCCGCGGTCAGAGTTGGTGGGAATTCTTCAAAACGAGCTTCACGATAAGGCAGCAACGGAGCCACTTCACAAGAAGCTACCAGGGACAAATGAACCGATGGTAAATGTAGACTTGTTAAGTAGTGTAAGGAAGGGGAAGATGAGACAAAAAGGTGTTATCGCCAGCAAAGGTAGTTTGTACAAAATTTGAAATTCCTTAACCCAGTGAAGCTGTGGAGAATATTACGCTGCAGACAAATTCTTTGCCCATAGTAGTATCAGAATTACCATTGTATATTCTAAAAGAACTGAGAGTAACGTCAAGAGGTTTGGAGATCATGGAAAAAGGTAACACTTTATACAAAGATGTCGTTTGATGTTTGAATAGATGTGTTTTCCAAGTTAGGAACCAACCAACGTGAACAAATTGAGGCTTTAAAGGGGATCATTAGCAAGGAATATCCTGGAGGTGAAGCGGTATGGCTGTATTCGCTGAAGGACGATAAAAGTTTACTGCTGCAGCTGAAATAAATTTATTTGATCAAAGATTCCTTATTTCGAATGAGGGAAAAGTATAAAATCGCTATCACTGCTACTGTGAATGACACTGCCCACCACAATCTCTGCGGAGTTTGAATCTCCTGAGCCTTAGGTTCCGATTTAATAGGAGGATTAAATAGATGCACCACCGATCTAGGGATCATTAAAAATTAAGCCCTGAGCGAGCAAGAAATACTCGGGTGGCAAAGAAATTCCAGATAATTGTTGTAACTTTTGTGGTGGGAAAGTTTGCCATAAACGCACCGCTGTTTCCAGGACAGAGGTTGTAAGGTGAGTTTTTACTCGTTGCTGAAGGGTTGGGTAAAGCTCAGTAAATTCAGCCTCTAGTTCCAATAACTCGGATTCGATACTCATCACCAACTAATTCTAGTTAAAGATATGACGAATGGGGTACAGCAGCAGAAATATATATTGGCATCAGAGGAGTCGAGCAGATACATAGGTCAAAAACTCGCTTTACTAGCTCAAAATTGGTCAAATCGTGTGAAAACCATGTCAAAACCCAGCTAAGCGCGAAAAAAGATTCTTCCATATCTCCTCTACAACAGTCAAATCACCAAAGAATAGCTTACCTCAAAAGATGATCATGAGCTTTAGGTGCGGTTATCGAAAGTAATGGAAAGAGGAGGGAAAGTTGTTTTTTCGTTGGTTCTAAGGTTTGACTCATAGCCTCAGTTTAATCAAACAAGTTAACGAAAATCTCCGATTGCTGAAAGAAGAAAGCAGGTTAAAAAGGATATGCCAAGTAGTATTCAGCTAAAAACGGCATAAATCTAACGGCATCATTAACTCCCATAACTTTGGTTATAACTCCGCAAACGTCATGAAATCCCTATAAAATGCATAGTATTAAATTGAAACTACAGCGTTACTTGATAATAAAAGAGCTGAGGTAGAGTTCTCAAGACATTTCTAGCTACAAGTTCTGTATCTTTTCTGAAATCCCTGCGTTTGCGATAATTATTTCTTTCTATCGATATCTTAAAGTTGGTCAGAGAGTACAAGTACCTTTCTCATCGATGAACCCAAGTCGATTAATATCGAGAGCAAGCTGGGCCTCATCGGTGTGTGCTTATCTTTTTTAGTGGTTAGCTTTCTCAGCAGCCAGAGTACGTGGTTTTGAGAGAGAAGACTTTGATCTTGCTTCCATTAGAAGTGGCCTATATATTAAATCCATGGGTCGATTCAAGCAACCATAAAAGCTTACCAAACTAATCTCCTTAGGCCATCATTCAGGAACCCTTGGCTAATTCCAATCTTTCTCAGCGTTTGGACATCCTCCTTACAGTAAGCGGAATTTATGTCCCTTAGTAGCTTTTGTGTTGAAGCCTGAGACATCTGTAAATCACGTGCGAGTTGATTTACGCCTAGTGTCAAATAAGCGTTTAGTGCTGTTGCTAACAATGGACATAACCCAAGAGAATCAACAACTTTTGGCCAATTATTTGTTGAAAACTTTGGTTCCTAATGAAAGGCTACAAGGTATTATTGATATTGGTTTTATTGAAGAATTGATCTTGGTACAGCTGAGCAATTTCTAACTTCGGTCGAGAGAAATCCACAGTTTTCTTTGCTCTTACTATCTACCTGTTCTTCTGGTGCCTTGGTAGATAATAATGCCAAGTTTTTAGCTGCTGTTTACTTTAAAAATTTTGTCAAGAGGCTATGGGGAAGCGATGTAAGTTTGATTCATTAGATGGCTTACGAGGTTGGGAACAGAACGAAAATGTCTTGATACCTGTGGAAGATCAGGTCAAAGTTAAAGAACTAATCATGGATGTATTAGTCACTTCACATTTCAAGATTCAATTGCAATTATGTGAAGCAGTTAACCTAATTGCAAAGAGCGATTTTCCTGCACAATGGCCAAATCTCATAGTGGTAACTATCTTTTGATTGGGATTACATAAAATCAATCGGTGAATAGAAAATAGCCGAGCTTATGGCTTCTGATAACTTTGATGTTCTTTATGGAGCTTTATTAGCAGTTCACTCCATCATCAAACCTTGGCGGGAGATGTTTCGATCTGATGAACTTTTTTCAGAAATTAAATATGTTCTGACGCAATTCTGTAATCCTTTCTTAGAACTGATCAAAGTAAGTTGTGGTTATTCAGAATCGTAAAAATGTAAATAGCGAACAGATGCCACCATTAAAAGCTTACCAACAGATTCATCGAGCTTATCAACTCTCTTTAACTGCCTTATCCTGCAAGTCAAGATATATTACAGTTTGAACTGTCAAGATTTACCCGAGTTCTTTGAAGATCATATGGCTGAATTTATGGCTATTTTTCATCAATATTTGCTTTATACCAATCCCGTATTTGATACCGAGGTAAATCTTCCCAAATCATTGAATAATTTGTAGGATGATTCGGAGCCTGGAGTATTAGAAAACCTCAAGGCGTCAATTTGTCACGTTATTAATCTCTACGTCAAGAAATACGAAGAAGAATTCATTATGTTGCCACAGTTTGCAGAAACTATATGGAGTTTGCTAGCTTCGATTTCTATTAAACAAAGATATGATGAAGTACTCTTTAAAATAATACTTGATATTAATGGTTAGTTGGCTTGCCAAGCAATGGAATTCTTGGCAGTAATTCTAAAAAGCCCTAGACATAGAGTACTTTTTGAAAAGGAGGGAGTATTACCTACAATAGCTACTAATGTGGTGTTACCGAATCTTACCTTACGAGGTATCCTTGATTTAGTCTTTGAAAATTTTAATTTGTTGCAGAAACCGACGTTGTCTTAGTAGAAGATGACCCACTAGAGTTCATTAGACGAGATATTGAAGGATCAGATTCTGATACAAGAAAAAAAGCTGCTTTGGATCTTACACAAGCGATGTTAGCAGCAAACGAGAAGTTAACGATTGGAACACTTTCTCAATATGTTGAAACTTATCTTAAGGTAGAATATTTTCAATTGATATGTGCTAAATTTGAAGCGTCATGCTACTGGTGGTGGCACCTACGATTACGTTCAAGATAAAAATGTTGCAAATTCTTTGTTTTCAACCTTGGCGACAGTTTCTTATACCAAACAAGTAACTACTTTTTGTTTTAAAATTTATCCAGAATAGCACGGAGTAACTAAAGTAAGAGAGGGATTCCCAGTTGTGGAATACTTTACAAATAACCTTGCATCTGATTTAAAATCGAATTTCCCATCTTTAATTCTTAAAGTGGATGCAGTTCGTTATATTATCGAATTTAGACACCATGTAATGATTTTATTAATACTAATCAACATTATAGTTTCCTAAACCTTTATTAATCCAAGTTATTTGTGATCTTACTGATTTGCTTGAAGGGAACGATTTAGCTATCATTGTTTATGCCTCAGTAGCTTTGACGAAATTATTGGCACAGAAAAATGAAAATAACCAGCATTTGTACGTCTTTTGTTGTTGAGAAGTTAAATTAAATCCATTTATAGATTTACTCCTGCCGAGTTAGCTAATCTACTCCCCAGGCTGATGGAAAAAACCATCACTGTTCTTTGCAAAGAGAGTCAAGCAGAAAAACTGTCAGAGAATCATTACACTATGAGATGTACGTATGGCTATTGGAGCTACAACTAAAATGCAATGTAGTGCTATTGAGAACTATAATGTCTAGTCGCGAAGCGATAAAACCATTTTTAGGAACCATTCTGCCAGCTTTAGTTCATATAATTAGCATAATCTACAAAAATCCCAGCAACCCTAAATACAACGTCTACATCTTTGAATGCATTAGCTTCTTGGTAAAGTATGGTGGAGGGAACGATGAAGAAAAGATAACTCAATTGGAGAACTACTTGTTTCCAACCTTCCAAGCTATACTTCAAGAAAATGTCACTGGTAATTCAAGGGTTACTTCAATTTAATAACAGTGTGAAAGAGTTTATGCCATTTGTATTTCAGCTAATGGCACTGCTATTGCTGCAAAGACCTACACCTGGTCTTCCAGAGGCTTACCAATCGATGCTTCCTCCAATGCTACAACCAACTCTTTGGGAGAATAGAGGTAACTTTAATTACAGTGATTAAATAGTTTGAAAAGGAAACATTGCTGGTTTAACTGCATTTCTCAAAGCATGTTTGGAAAAGGGTGCTGAGTTGATAGTTCAAAATCAACAACTTGGAGCAGTCCTTGGAATTTTCCAAAGGCTGATAAATTCAAAACTTTACGATTTGCAAGGATTTAGATTGTTGGAGAATTTGGTTGAACGAGTTCCCATGTTAGTGTTGCTATTATTGATGATTCTTACCTCCTTTTAATTATAGTGCTGCCTTGGGATCTTACCTTAAGCCAATATTTTCAGTCTTGTTAACTAGGCTTCAAAATAACAAGACACCCAGATTTGTCAAAAGATTGGTTTATTTTATCTTTTTTTGCTTGAAGTGTCCTGGCTATGATGAAAAATTAATCTTTGGTACTTTGGATGAACTTCAACCGGGACTATCGATCAACTTTACCAGGGCTGTCTTGATACCTGAAATGGCCAATTTGACCTCACTGACCAAAAAAGAAACCAAAATATGCAAAATCGGACTTTGTGGGTTAATGTTTAAATCTTCACTCTTGCCTGATGAACTCTGGTAAAAGCTTATGGTATTTGCTTAAATTGACTGGGTTTTAGGCCAGCTGCTTTAGACGCCATGGCTCAATTGTTTAGCTCTAGTGGTGTGGAAGAAAAAATCGTAGATGATGAATATTTGGAGGAATTGGAGGAAGTTGGCTATCAAGCCTCTTATACTGAGCTGCTTGCCTTATCAACCGTTACTACTAGCGCAGTTGCTGGCGATGAAGATGAAATGTTGCGTAAATGTGTTCGTGAATTTTACATCCATCACGAAGCAAAGGTATAAGCAAGATGTTTTTAAACGATGGCTGATATGGGGAGAGGGATAGTTTAAAATATTACTGGGAAACACTGGTGAATCCACTCAGGTATTCTTCTTCAGCATCTTAAAATAAAACGTGTTTTCTTTCTTACATTTCTCCCGCATTCTCATCATTTAACGCCAAACTAGCAGATGTGTTGGGCATTATTACCACTGGCCGCCATTCCAGCAGTCGGAACCGATCGCTCACTATCCTTTCCAACGCCTCGGTGGCCTGTTGTGATGTGCGAAACACTGCCAGAAGCGTGGCTTCCTGGGTCGTAGAGTTAATTATACGCTTCATTGTAGCTTGATTTAATCCAACGTTGTCAAGATTATCGCTTTTTTCAAGGGCCACTACCTCCAGAATATGCGTGGGTCGAGGTGGTTCTAATCAGGGCCAATTAGTATCCAACTAATAGTACTTACTTGAGGTGGGCTTGACTCCTTCGTATGGCTGTTGTGCTGCATAATCAAACAACAATCCATTACTGTTGCTGCT
Source organism: Zoophagus insidians (assembly GCA_004114325.1). Taxonomy (NCBI): domain Eukaryota; kingdom Fungi; phylum Zoopagomycota; class Zoopagomycetes; order Zoopagales; family Zoopagaceae; genus Zoophagus; species Zoophagus insidians. Next base: position 46,158 of record QZWR01000028.1, on the reverse strand, counting down.
AACTCTTCTGGTGCTTTTTACTTGTGGTTTACTTGGCTTTTCGCTGGTGCTCCTAACTGATGCTGTTTTTTTCGATGTACTTGCTGTGCTTACTGTCGCTGGAGGCGAAGTTGGCGTAGTGGCAGCATTGGGGTCAAACAGTTCTCCTGTCCGCCCAACTGGTCTTTGGTCCGAACGGAACGGATAGATTTGTGGCGAGGGAACGGTAGGATACTGCGTTGAGTACATCCGATATGGAGGGTAATTCATTGGCATCATCGCAGGTGCGGTATAACAATCGCCCTGTGGCATGACCGTGGAGTAAGGCATCCTGGCATACACTGCAGCCTGCATCTGATAGTTTAGCAGTGCCATAGCATCATAAGTCAGTGGTTGCTTCGAAGCAAATCCATTCCAAGGTATTTGATTTGTGGCGTTAGTGTTGTTGTTATTATTAGAAGTGGTGGTTGTGGCAGTGGCGGGAGCAGAAGAAGGTGGCGTAGGTTTATTTTCCAAATATTCAGCAGTTGAGCTTCCACGACTTGAAGGACGAGTTGTATCACGAGAAGCCACTGAAGATTCTCCGCATTCTTTTGCTGCCAATTCTTGTGCCACTGGAGCGCTATTTGACCTTTGCATGGACCACATTCCATTGTCTGGGTTCAAGGCATTTGGCGGAAAAACTGGCATACTGGATACTGAGTGAAGAGGGTGATTGGGGACATTAACAGAGGTCTGTTGTTGCTGCTGCTGCTGCTGCTGCTGAGGAGGAGGTGGTGGAGGTGGTGGAGCTTGGGTCCATGCAGCATATGACATTTCTGTGGGCGGAAGATTATAACGCATATTTGAAAGATCAAATGCTCCACTCGGGTTAAACATCATATTTCCTGGGAGTGATGCATAAGCTGAAGCATTCCAACACATTTGTTGCTGTTGTTGCTGGTGCTGGTGTGGTAAGATTGGAAGCTGTTGCGATTGTAAATGCGGAAGAAAGGAGGAAGAGTTCCAAGGTACTGTTGCACTTGTAGCAGAAAGTTTTGGAAAATCGTTACTTTGTGGACTGAGATTTTGAGGTCCAAGGGAAGTTGAAGTAGTAGCCAGAGAAACATTTGAGGAATTACTCTTTTGCGATCGTTGCTGAGGAGACACAACTGGTTCAGATGGCTTTCTGGTAATGCTTTTAGAGCTGACACCAGAAGACTGACTGGACAATATTGGTGAATCCTTAGGAACCAGCTTCATTTTGCCTTTGCCAATGCTACTGCCATTGCCATTGCCAGACAAGAGAGTGTCAGTCGAGGAACTATCATTAATGGATATTCCTTTAGTAGGAGCTGAAATCGATACAGCGCTGGTGCTACCAGTAGCAGCAACTAAAGGAGAAGAACCTTGCTGTTGTGACAGAGGTTGTTGCTGTTGTTCCACGATTAAATCTTGAAATATCCTAGCCCTGGCTTTTTGATAAGCAGCTTCACGTTCTTCTATGGTCATTGAACGTCTATCTTGCATGGTGTGAGCTTCGGTGCTTTCACCACTATCACTTGAATTTGATTTCACAGATTGAGAGTTCTGAGATGAAGGAGCTGGAACTGCTGATTGAGAATGATTAGCAGAAGCAGTGGGATTTCGTCTCATTATACGAAGAGACTGAGTGGTTTGAACAGGTTCCTCTTCTTGTTCCAGCAAATCATGGAATCTCAAGGCAGGACTGGGGTAAAGGCGTTAGAAGGGAGAGAGAAGAAAGGCTTACATTTCAGTATCAGGGGCTTTATATAAAACAATGGCTTTCTTTGAATTGTCAACAACATGCGAGAGTTTAAAGTACTGAGCTGCACGATGAACGATTAAACGTTGATAAGAGTTCATTTGAGGAAACTCTAAACGAACTCGACTAAAAAAGAGGATTGAGGAGAGAGAGAGAGAGAGAGAGATTAACTATGATTAGGGATTAGCACAAACCTTTGATCGTTGATAAAACGTTCCATGTCTTTGTCCAATTTTAGTAAAAACATACGATCCTTGGGATTCCTCAAAGCGGCCAGGAGAAAACCATCCAACTCCATAACCCTGGCATTGGAAACCTCTTGTTCGGGGGATTTTTGAAGGAAGGAAGAGGGCTCAACGACAGACGGAGCGGGGGGCCGACGTAGCAACCGCAGTTGCGTGTCTGGGGGAGGATTTGGAGATTCCAGTTTGGAAGTCTAGCAAACATAATCTTTCCCAATAAATACTCTACCAGATGCTTACCACACTCTTGCGATGAAGGGCAGGACGCGAAGAGGGCTGCATTTTAACTTTTGTATGCACATTTAATCATCTCAAACAGTACTTACATTGTCACGGGGAGAGCCGAGCTGATGTAGCCGGAGATGGCAGATGCGCTTGCCAAAATGGAAAATCACTCGAAAGCCAAGGAGAGAGGAGGGAGGGAGAGCTGAAAATATCTTTTTACTTTCCCGGCACCACTTAAAACACACGTGACTTCCATAAACTGAAAGAAAATGAGTGTTTTTTTATTACTTATCGTACAGCGCTTGAAATAAAAGCGAGAAAAAAAAGGGGGAAAAAAAGCCAAGAAAATCCCAGGTCACGTTGACACCACTTCTCCCGACCACCACCATACTACATTTCACAATATATGCTCTGAAAAGAGAGAGATTTCGGGAAAAGTCTCGGTAAAAGTAGTCTGAACGCATAACCTAGATGGTGTTAAAGAATATCTCCTTCTTGGTGCTTTTTTCAGACTTCGTTGTTTCTGATCAGAGGCAAGATTGTAACGGACTTCCACTTGTTCCACCAGAGTCCACTTTAGAGATAGTTCAGTGAACTTGTCTCCTTTCCTTCTTTCTTGGAACCCTTGGAAGATCCTAGGTTTAGCACTTAGTATGCCATCGAGGTCCGGGAGATGAGGTTGCGAATAAAGTTGCAAATTTCGGGAGATCTTGATAGCCGCCTGCGGAGGAAGCGAGGCAAGGAAGATTAGACGCGCCGTAGACAAATACTGCTGCGAGAGAGAGAGGGAAAAGGAAGAACTAGTCGAGGCAGTGGAGACCGCAGAGAGAGGAGGAGAGGGAGGAGGAGGCGGTGGGAGACGTATGAGAGGAATCTCGACGTATTTGAATACGGTCAAGGGAAAGCTCAACTCTTCATCGTCTCCGACTGAGGCAAAGCGTTGAGCGAAGGGGTTTGGGGCGACGAGGAGGAAAGAGGACATGAAAGGTGCCCGGTATCACGTGGGAGATGTTCTTTTTATAACAGAAGTAATCACATGAAGCTTGAAACGCATCAAATCTCCGCTTATCTCTCCTTCCCTCCTAAACCAATCACCTTCACTCATGCTTCGCAGTCACATGTTTAGTCCAATTTCCATATTCGAACGAATGAACATTTCTAATGTTACTATTATCTTTCAAGTAAAAGTATGCTGCCCATTTTGAGGATAACAAGTACGGGTACAGCGTGGTTCGCAGTAATCGATCGTTAAGCCAAAACCAGGCGCCACCGAATAGACCGCCCAGCACCACGCCAATGCTCACCTGTGCCCAGGAGTGATACAATAAATACACTCTATGAGGGCAGAAGAATTAATTGAGCAGGTCAAATAATAAAACCTGGAATAACAAACTATCGAAGCAACCCCAAAAAACATGACTGATAAGAGATGCTTCCAGAACTTTGTTTCAAAAGTTATTCTAATTCAACCCACTCGTGAGAACATGGCTTTACCCACAATTACCGATAATAAAGATATAAGGAAAAATACACGGCAGCATAACCCATAAATTGGGCATGACTAGAAGGCATGCCGTAACCTTTACCTCTACATGCTAAAGTAACAGTCAATCTTCATCTCACATCAATTAGGAGAGTATTTACCCGTAGGTCTAGTATGTTTAATGTACTTTTTTAGTGCATAGTTCAAAGCTTCACAGAGTAGTTGTCCCACCAAAGCGACTAAAGGAGATATATCTCTTCTGGAGATGAATGCCGTAACATAGATCAGTAGCAAACCGATGGGAAGTAGAGATATCCCTGCCAAAAGCCAACCCAAACCATCTTCCTTTTCAAACAAGACATGAGTCAGGTCAAATGAGGTTAAGCCGTTTAAACAATCTTCGCCTTTCATGTCTTGCTCTACACTCAGTTAAAGGTCACCTGATCAACCTTATTCATTTTAACCAATCTTCCAAGAAAAAATATTAGAAAAAGTGAAAAATGTCTCGTCATCGTCAAAGAATTTATGTAATCTTTATTAACAAACAATAAGCATACCTGACAAATCTTTATTCTAGTCTTTTCCTGTTACTAACCAAGCTCCCACCTTCCTTAAACCTCCTTCTCTTCCTCACAATTTCTTGAGAATTGAAAGAACATCAAGTCCTGCCATTTGGACTGGAAAGGGTTGTTTTTTCCAATCTAAGTAAAAGCTAAGACTTTCAAGGTAGACTTTCAAGAAAAGAATGAGATTGGTCCCAAACTTGTTATTGTCATGGGTAAGTCGAATAGTCAACATCTTATACTTGATTCCTTATAACAGTGGGACTTCCTGCTCGGGGTAAAAGTTACATTGTTAAAAAGCTTAAACGTTATCTTTCCTGGTTGGGATATTGTACCAAGGTTTTTTTTTGCTTACTTGAAGTATGGACTAAGGGAGTATACTCAGATTTTTAATGTTGGCAATAGACGTCGATACATTGCCAAAGAAGATGCCAAATTAACTGGGCATGAAGTTGATCAATCCTCAAATTTTTTTGATCCCAACAATACAGAAGCGAAAAATTATCGAGAACAACTAGCCATGGAAACCGTCGAGGAATTATTGCAATGGTTGGCTGAGGATGGAAAAATTGGTATTCATGGTAATTGTATTATAATTACTTTTCCTTATTTGCTACATTGATGATTAGATGCCACGAATTCTACCAAAGCAAGAAGGTTCCCTTGTTGCTAAAGGTCTCTCTCTTTAATCATTATGGCTAGAGAAGCGATTTGGAAACGTTGCTTAATTGAGCCAAATGTTTCAGTCATGTTTTTGGAATCTATTTGTGATGATCCCCAGCTATTGGCAAGAAATATGCGCTTAAAACTCTCAGGTCCTGATTATGCGAACATCGATCCGGAAGCCGCTATGGCTGATTTCCAGAAACGCGTCAAGAATTATGAGAAAGCTTATGAAAGTATAAGTGATGAGGAAGAACTTAAAGGAATGCAGTATTCTAAATTAATCAACGTTGGTCGCAAGGTCTCTTCTTCTCCTTTAAATTATATATCTTATCCAAATCAACCTTAGATTATAACTCATATGATTAGTGGTTATTTAAGCAGCCAAGTTGTGTTTTTCCTTGGTAATTTGAACCTGGCAAGAAGACAGATATTCATGACCAGACATGGAGAAACTACTGACAATATTGCTGGAAAGATTGGCGGTGATGCTTTGGTGAGGTTTAACTGTTACAGCTAATTCTTCCCTGTCTTATAGCTAACCAAGAATGGCCACAAATTTTCTAAAGCTTTGACAAGGTTTATTGAAGAACAACGGGAACTCTTTTACCAAGCTGTGCATGAACAAGATAAAGATTATCAACTCCAAGGCCCAGCAGCTTTTGCAGAATCTCATAGTGAGAGTTTTTCCGTACTTACTAGTCGTTTACAACGCACTGTTCAAACCATTGAAAATTTCGATCCCAAGATTTATGATATTAAAGTACTCTTTTTCTCCTTAATTCCATAAATAACAAAAATATAAGCATGTTAGAATGCTGAATGATATTTGTACTGGTTCATTGGAAGGGTAAGTCGAGGCTTGCATCTTTATTCACCATCGGTAGGCTGAACAAGCAAGACGTAGCTTTATATCAGTTCTTGGATCGTATGGAAAGATGTGAAGATAAACTGAAATACCGATATCCCGGAGTAGGAGGAGAATCAGTTTGTGATGTTATTGAACGGTTACAGCCTTTGCTGATTGAGTTGGAAAGATCTCACGATAGTTGCTTGCTGGTTACGCATAGTATCATCATCCAAGCTTTATTGGCGTACATTCAGGATCTGCCTTCAGAGGAGATGTTGGCAATGAATATCCCATTGCATCGAGTATACTGCGTAGACCCACTTCCTTATGGGTATGTCTTGAACAAGTGGGATTATGATGAAGTGAATGATTGCTTTAAGGAGACTACAAGTTAAATTATTCCTTCTTTCTTTTGTTAATGGAATTTTTCTACAATTTCTTTCAATTTGCTGATACTTTTATGTATTCTTTCGGTCATTTCCGCCAATTCCACCACTTGAGCAACTTCTCCTCCCATTTCTATCATAAGAAGTTTAGGTTAAATCGAGAAAAAGTTTACCTTCATGCGAGTTTTCTTGGGCAGAGAGTCTTTCCAAAAAGTCGAGTTGAGTTTCTGGTATTTGCTTCAAGGTTATTTGAAAGAGTGCTAGATTATCTCTTAATCTTTGACTTGTTTCCTTTAGCCTGGCAACGTCACTTTCGTCAATAACCTTTTCATCACTTTCTTCTTCTTCTTCTTCTTCTTCTCCTAGTGGCGGTGGTACTGCTGGTTGTAGTTTTTGTTGAATTGCGTTGAGCACATCTTTATTGCTAGAGATAGTATCCGCTTCATGATTCAAGGAGACTGGGATAAAACCAGAAGGAAATAACCTTATTTGGTCAACATTAGCTTGACTAACCAGGAGTGGGAGATATTCCTGTATATCATTTAGGCTGATATTATTCATTTTACTTCTTTCCTCTTTTTGACAAGTAAAGATTTGATAAATTCGGGCGAATCAGTCAAAATGCGTCAAAATAACTGCAGGATATAAAGGCTGGGCTTATTATTCTTCACCCTAATCCAAATCATCACAACTCCTCTACACAACACAACACAAGAACAATAGCCAAAAAACACTCTTTCTCAAACACAAGCTAACGCAATTGTAAAAAGTTATCATCAAAATGCTCCGAAAATTAAAATTGTTTATCACTTCTGCTGATCACTATACTGGGCATTGCTTGGCCAGAATGGTAGCGACGGTGAGAGACAGATTTCAAGAAATCATTGTAGGAGGCACTGATCAGGAAAAATTGAAAGATTTGGACCGTCAAGGCTTAAAGGTGGTCCATTACAACGTGGAGAATAAGAGCGATTTGGAAAAACATTTTCGCAACATCGATGTGGTCTTTTTGTTACCTCCTCATCGTAACGAAAACATGGATAAGGCGGGGAGGAACATGATTGAGGCTTGTAAATCTGCAGGCGTTCATTGTGTCTTGTTATGGTCAATGCTGGCTGCTGACCAGGGACAAAAGATGATCAAGCAGTTGGGTGAGTTGGAAAAAGAGTTGGAGAAATCGGGCATCCCCTCTTATGCCATCATGAGGTAATTCTCCTTGCTAATTCGCCTAGATTGATGAATATTCAGGGTTTCGCTTTATATGGAATTTTTCCTCTTTTACGCTAGACAGGTTCAGCAAAAGGGTGAACTTCCCTTGCCTACGGGTGAGGGCAAGTTTGCTCCCATTAGTATCCGCGATGTTTGTAGGTTTGCGGTAGTGTTGCTTTCGGGCAAGCGCAAAGGAGGTGATGATGATCGTGATGATGATGATGATGATGATCGCAACGACGACGACGACGACCGTGATGAAAGTCAAAAATTCGATGCTAAACATATCTTCAAGGGTAAATGGACCGAAGATGCCGAACCTACCACTGGTCCCTTCCGTCTTCCCGATAGACATCACAAGAAGAAATACTGTCTTACTGGTGAAAGATCTGTTACTGGAAGGGAAATAGTCCAGCGTGCTTCCAAGGCGCTGGGTGCTGACATCAAGTTCAGAAATATCGACAGAAATGAGGCTGAGCGCATTTTGAAGGAATCGCAACAACTCCATCAAAACGAAATTGAGCTGGTATTGGAGGCTTATGAGATGATCAAGCAGAACAAGTGGGACATTACCACTGATGATTATAAGAAAGTTGTGGGAACCAAGCCCAAGGAATTGGAAAGATTCTTTTCTGATCATCAAAACGAGTTTAAACCAAGAAAGTAGTAGGTAACAAATAAAGCCTCGTTTTGCTGAGTAATATTGAAGCTTTGGTTAAATATATGAATATTTATTGCAATTAGTGGTGATGTTACATCATTAAACAACCTCCCGGCTTTCTTTTCAACTTGTCATATTTAAATGCTTCCATGGCAGCTTGCATAAAAACTTCGTGTAATCCTTCACCCGTCATGGCACTGCATTCCATGTAACTCCTTGCAGAGATATATTTGGCCATGGCCTCACAATGATCATAAGGAATGACTGCTCCTCCCCCTGTCACTCTAAGGTCACTCTTGCATCCCACCAGAATGACCGGGACTTGTTGGCAAAAATGTCTGACTTCTGGGTACCAACGAGTTCGAACATTGTTCAAAGCAGAAGGTGAATTGATGGGAAAACAAACCAAAACAACCTGAGTATTCGGGTAAGAAAGTGGTCTTAATCGATCATAATCTTCTTGTCCTGCCGTATCCCATAGGCCTAATTCGACCAGTTGGAAATCCTCTTCACCTCTTTCTACACCTCCAGCTTCTCCATCAATGATCAAGGTTGATGATATTAATTCTGAAGATGATGTGGATGAGGAGGAGGGAAAAACCATACTTTCTCTTAACCGTTTTTTCAACTTTTTCAATCGATTTGGGCGAGGATCCGGAATCCATAATTGAAAAGCTCTAGTTTCAAACACTGTGGGGACATATTCTGTTGGAAACACACCAGTGGTTAGTCGAACCAACATGCTGGTCTTTCCAGCCTCTCCATCACCCACAATGACTAATTTACGACGCTGCACCACTTGACCATTGTGGTCAAAGTTGTTGTTGGAACAAGAACTAGTAGTGGCTCTCCCGCTGCCACCATTCCATATTACCCTGCCGTCTCTTCTACTGAATGAACTTGAGCCCTCCGTATAGCCAGACCCACCACTACTACTAAATGGTCTAGGAGCCGGAGTCCCAGGCCTGGATGATGATGAAACAGTGCCAGTGATAGAGGATGGAAAAAAGTGGGGAGGTGGAAGGGTAAAGCTATCTCCGCCATCGCGAAAACCGAATGCATTTGGTGGAGGATAAGAAAATATGTTGACTTGTTGGGGAAAAGGAGCGTGATTATTAGCGGAAGAAGATGCTGAAGCATGCATTTGTTGAGTTCATTATGTAGGATATTTTACAGTGTCAGTTTTATTGAGAAATGGTGTTCGTTGTTTGATCCTTTAAACAATGACTTTGCTTGTAATTATTATTTTTCTAATATATTTGTTAATAATCGCTATCCACGTGATTCCATTATGATGAAAGATCGGAAAATGAGTTCTCCACGTGATCACCACAAGGGAAAGTAATGAGTTTGTCCAGCTTCTTGCAGCATGAACTACAACAATTAGTTTACGAGTCCAAGCGAAGATATCCCGAGGTTAAAGAGGTAGTCGCCTTGGGGTGTTGATTCTAAGCAGGCGTTTGTCAAGGCAGCAGAGAAACAATTGGCTCTCATCAAAGTGTACAAAGGCCGTTCCGATGTCGAATTGGTAGCAGGTATCTCTCTCCTTCACCAAATTGGAAAACCAGTTAGCTCTTTCTAGCTCTGCGGATACTCTGAGACCCGTCCTACTGGCTTGTCATACAAGACATCCCAAAATTACCACCATTGCTATTTGTTGTTTACAGCAATTGGTAACTCGTCAAGCTTTTCCTTCCGTAAGTATTATTGCGTGAAAAACATACGATGGACTAACCTTTATTAGGACCTTATTCCTACCGCTACTACCTCTCTATCAGAAGCCATTGAAACTGCTCATCCCGATGTTCAAGTCAAAGTGTTGCAATGTGTTTTACCGCTATTGAGCAATTTTCCTGATGTGCATGATGATGAATTGGTCGATGTGAGCTTTTCCCCTGGCAGATTTTATAATTATAGCTAGATTCTTGATCTTTGCTTTAGAGTGCAAAATTCTAAATACCCCTTGGTGCAAAGTGTGGCTGCTGCAACACTTCGACAAGTTGTGGGATTGGTCTTTGAACGAGCCGCTGTTCCTGGCCTTACTGACCCTGCAAAAGGTATTAGCTTTTACTTAAAGACTGATACATCAGGATTTCTTAGAGTTGAGAATACAAGATGCTTGTCAACTCTTTCAAGTAAGCTTGCTTTGTTGGGTGGATTTATCAGCATAGGATCTTTGTTTGCTTACTAATGGAGAAGCTCCAAACTTTTTACATCAAGATTTTCTATCTCCCACCATAGGCCTGGAACTGATAGAGGCGGTACTCTCAGCACAAGGAAATTTATTTCGCACAGTAAGGAATCCCTTTATTTACCTCTACTGTAAAAACTCAAATAAGAAAAGAACAAAAGACTTGGGAGCCTTTTAAGAGAGGAACTCTGTCCCATTGTCATTCGACATCATGCTAGTACTGCTTATGACTTTGTCCTATCTGTAAGGTTGGTCAGATTGGTACGAGTGGTAGTGAGACAATTTGTTGAAACAATGGTATCTCTTTATTTAAAGTCTGATTCTCGAGATTTAGCCAACTGAATGTGAAGTATTTCTTTCAATGATGCTCAAGCAAATGGATCCAGCATCGACTGAACTTATGCAAAGAATCTTGGCTTTAGAGTTTTTCCAAAGTCTGGTTAATGATTTTGGACTCTTGAGAGCTATATATGTACAATATGAACGACAACATGGAACTGGAGGATTATTCTATGATTTGGTGGTGAATTTAAGTCGCTTCGCTTCCGAGACACCCGACGTAACGCATAGCTCAGGCGCAGGAGCAAATGGAGGAGCCGAAGCAGTTTGGGAAAGCATGGCTAATGGAGAGTTACCATCTAATATTGCTGATGCTGGCCTAAGTGTGAGAGTTTGTTCTCTTAAACTCCCATGGTAAATACTGCTTTATCGCTTAAATATTGAACTAACTAAATAATTCAAAGCTTGGAACAACTGGAAAAGACTGAGGCTCCTGCTCTTCCGCTTCATTATGCACACTTTTTAGCAATGAATGCTTTGATGTTGATTTGCGAGTCTTTGGCAGATTTTATTGTTCCTGTATTTACAGCACCTGCTACCAGTTCATCATCTCTTGCTACTTCTACCAACAAGCGAGCCGTTAGTCCTGCTCCTACTCCTTTACAGCTCTCTTCTACGCAAGTGAACAGTATTCTTACCTCAGAAATACATCCTGCTCGCGATGGACTACGAGTTGTAGGCTTAATGTCAGAAATGGCCTGGCCCGCTGTTTTAGCTTCCTTTTCTGCCTATTTCCTTACGCGTTTGGATGATGATCTGTTCAACAAGTTACTGCATGGATTTCAACAGTTTACATCTGTCCTGGGCCTTTTAAATCTCGCCACTCCCAGAGATGCATTTTTGACTACTCTTTGTAAACATGCCTTGCCCGTTGCTCAATCAACCACAGCTTCCATTCCTGAGCGACATATGTCTTGTTTAGTAGCAGTGTTGAATTTGGCTAATCTCCTGGGCGGAACCTTGACCAATAATGCCTGGAAAATGATTCTTTCTACGTTGGAACAAGTGGATCTCTTGTTACATGGAAGGTATATGTCCACGCCAGCAAAAACCCCTGCATCCCGTAAAACTGCTGCTGCTTTGGTTAGGGCTCCCTCACCTCAACCCGCCTCAGCACGCAGTAATTCAATGGCTGCAGGCTTGTTACGTGAAATTAATGCTGTCTTTGAAAACACTAAGTTATTGGAAGATGCTAGCTTTTTATGCTTTGTTCAAGCATTGGTACAACTTTTAGATGGTGTCAACAATGATGACCTAAAGAAGGTAAACTTTTTCTCACCTTGAACCTCTTCGTCTCAATTGCAAGAAACTAGGTGGGAGAGGTCAAGTCTCTATCGGTTGAACGAATTCGCCAAGTTTCCTTACTTAATACAAATCGCTTGGTAGCAGCGGATAGTTCGGTCATTTGGGATCTGGTGATTAGTCATTTAGTGGACATTGTTTTACACGCTGCTATTTCTCCAACCGTTCGTACCCAGGCTTTGGAAGTTTTCGCAGATATTGAGTGTCAGAGTACTATGGCTGTTGAACAGCTTAACCAAAGTGACGACTTACAACTTCGCCTATTAATGCCATTGAAGCGAGTATTAATGGAAGGAAAAGCTTTAGAGTTGAGAGTAATGGCCCTGGAAACCTTGAACAAATTACTTCAAAACAATGGGCATGACTTTACCGCAGGCTGGGGTGTCATCTTTGAAATGCTAAATAGCGTCTGCGATGCGCCTGCACCACTGGATGTACAGTTGATTCGTACAGCCTTTCCCTGTCTTCAATTGATCTGTGCTGATTACCTCAGCCTTTTATCACCGCACTGTCTACGACTTTGCATTCGTACACTTGGATTATTTGGCCAACAGCGAGAAGATCTCAATATAAGCTTGACTTCTATTGGATTATTATGGAATATCTCCGATTTCTTGTTGAGTGAGAAGTTACAAGCTGATTCTGCCTCTACTGCTGAGGATTCAACCATTAATGGAGAAGATAGCGAACAGAAAGACTATGAGGATGAAATTGGAGACACTTTGGATTATCATACTGTTACCGAGCTATGGTTGACGCTTTTACTACAGTTGAAAAGTTTGGGAGCAGATACTAGGCCTGAAGTTCGCAATAGTGCCAATCAAAGCTTGTTCAGAACTGTTGCAGCTAATGGCGGCAGACAACAACCACATACTTGGGAACGCTGTTTAGAATCTATCCTTTTTCCACTCGTAGATGCCGTGGATACTTCCAGCGGAATGCCTTCGTTAAGAAGTAAGGTCAACACGGAGCCTCCACGAAGACCGCATCACAAGTCCAAATCTTTAAGATTTGACGCCGAATGGGCTGAACGTGCGCATGTATCGCAAGAAAAACAATGGGATGAGACCCGCACCTTGGTGGTTAATGGAATTATCCGGGTATTCAGGGAAAATCTCGAAACTTTGACTTTGCTGCCAGATTTTACCACAACATGGATGCGATTACTCTCATACGTACGAGTTTGGCTTTTATACGGGAGTTACGCGGTTGCTCAAACTGCCGTGGATAGTTGGAAATATCTACTGGGAATGCCCACTGAAGTTGGAGGCGAACAAGGCATGTCTTCTAGGCTATGGGATGAATTACCCGAGTTTTGGTGGATAGCATGGGATGAGTGGGAACGAGTAGGTCAAGGTGTACTAACATCCTTGTCAGATTCTTCAATACCTCGCTTCACGACAAAAGTTTTGACCCCATTTGTTCAATCATTTCATGACATTTATGCCATTTTGGGCACTGGCTTTGGACTTGATGATGTGGAACGACTGTTGGTTGTTTTGGCAGGTTTATTATCCTATCCACAGTTGGATGAGTTTAGCTCGGATTTTGAACGTCCCACGCCAGTTCAAACTGCCGTATTGGATGTATTAAGCAACCTGGACTTGGATACTGCCGGAGTACCACAAGCGTTGGTTCAACATTATGGGGATCTGTCAAAGCTAGCCCGACGCTTATCAGGAAAGGATGAAATTATGCTCTTGGAGAATGGAAAGAGAGAACGCAAGGCAACTTTCGTAGCTCTTTCAATCCTCTCGGTTAAAAAAGCTGTAGAGATTTTCTTGAAATATGAAACTGATGCAGGAATGTATACCCCTTCAGTCTTTTCTAACCTCTGTTTGGTAAGCTTTATTGGGGGCATAGTCGTCTAATCCATCAATAATAGACATTAGCAGAACATCTTCAACGAAGATACAGTGATTCTCCTACTCCTGATATAGTGGGACGTCGACCAGTGTTATGGAAAGTAGCTGGTGAATCTGGAAAAAAAGCACTAGTTGCTGGTCTTCCAGTGATTACTCAACTTTGCATTGAAAAAAAAGGTACTTTATTCATCCTACTTTGTACCAAAAAAAATGTTAGTTCCGCTTGAATGTTATGAAAGAGCATGGGATGGAGTATTCGCCCTTTTGGAGGCAATTTGTTCTCCTTCTCAGGAATTCCCATCTGGAATGAGTAAGAAGGAACGTTTGATCGAGGAAGATTTCGATATATCTCTCTTTGTAACCATTTATCGTTTGGCCTTGGGAGCGGCTAGTACTTTTTCAGCAGCGAATCAAGATTTTTTCCAGTTAATAATGCAACGTTTAATGGGTGTTATTGAAAAAGCCTCTCTCCTTTATCACCCAGCAATGAGAAAGTACTTTCCTGCCCTTTCTCTGTCCTTATCTGTGGCCACGATAAAGGAAGAAGGTAAGTCCGAGGATTGGTCCTGTACAGGCGAGGTTAAGTCTGTACATCGTGAGAGATTTGGACTAGAAGCGTTAAAATTGTTGTTTCAACTTTGTTCTTTATCTACAGGTAGGCAGTGTCAGGAATTCGTCTGTTTAAAGAAGGGAGTGTGTAGACGTTGTGGAAAATGAGCAAGAAAAGCGACGATTGGCTTCATTTGCTGCACCTGTCCTATTAAAAAGATGTCGAAAAGTGATGTCCAACTATGTAGCAGATCTCACGTTACATCAATCCTTTCCATTCCAACGGTAATTATAACTAAGAGTTACTCTGATTCAATGCTCTTTTGTATAGAATTCGACGACAAGAAATTTCTTTTGTTTTGCAAAATTTGTTGGAGTTGCAAATGTTTCCTGAAGTTCAAGATTCTGCACCTTCGCTTGCTTCTGTCAAAGGATCCGACGCGCATCTATGGTCACTTTACCCATTATTAACGCAAATTCTCTCGGTAGCACGGGAACCAGGGGTTCGAAATCTGACAAGTATATGTCTACAGCGTTGTTGTTGTGTTTAATAATAACCATTTATTTCAAGCTTCAAGATGAGAGATCTGAGGCAAAGCGTCCTTCCTCTCTATTTTCATCCCACTTGGCGGTCCATTCATTAGGACAAAGAGAGTGGTAGGCACGCCAGAATTGTTTGCAAGGCGCATAATCATCTCCTTTTGCCTGAATGCATTTGTAGTAATCCACGTAGTTTTGCCAACAACTTTTACTTTGGTTGGTATTGGGAAACCTGGCGTCAAAGGCTGCGGTTTTCAATTCTTGATCCATTTCCTGTTTCTTTTTTTGTTGAGAAAAAAATGTTCTGCTTGAGGAATTCACGTGGACCGCAGCTCCAAAGGAATCCAGATCCAATTACCATCCATATATTTCCAGAGTTGAATAACATTTTTGTCGGATGTGATTTAAATAAAGTTACTTTATTTGAGATTATTGAGGCGTCGTTGTATGTGAGTTGGGACTTGTATGAGGATTGGAACAAACATTGAGCGATTTTAGCCTTTCACTTGGAAGTTCACTAGAAATGTTATGTATGGATGGTTTAGCGTTCGAGTTTTGTAAATTCAAAAGAAAGTAAAATAATCATTCTTGTAAAGATGACAACAGGTCACGTAGTTTAAGGTTTTAAAATTCCCCACACATCACATAACACAAACCTCACTAAACACACATACACATACGCACAAGCACACACACAGAGAGAGAAAGTGTCATCAATGGGAGAAAGTGTCAATAAAGCCAATGTTTTCTTTAAATCGAACGATGAACGAACGTAGTGAATGATGTTTCAGATTTTTATTTAATGTCAAATTGAAACTGTTGAAACAATTGTTGGAAATCTGTTATAAAATTTATCAGCAAACTTCAACGGACTTTTCCACTTCTCACCTTCTTTCACTCCAGCCTTTTTTTTCTTTCAAACTCTAACGACTTTCACGACTTTTCGCTTCTAAGCAAACTTCTTAAACCTTTTACGAAAACAAAATGAACTTTTTCTCTGTTGTAGCTCTCCTTTCTACCTTGGCTTACATTACTGCCTCTCCTGTCGCTCCTGGACCCGATGCCAATAAAGTCTACATAGAGTCCATTGCTTATGGTGGAACTGGATGTCCTCAAGGAACCGTTTCCAAATCTATGTCTGAAGACAAGACCACTTTCACTCTCATTTTCGATTCTTATGTCGTCTCCATTGGCCAGGGTGTTGCTATCACCGAAAGCCGCAAAAACTGTCAATTGAACATCAACTTGAAAGTTCCAGTTGGTTGGTCTTACACCGTCGGAACCATTGATTACCGTGGTTTTGCTCAACTCCCCGCCGGTGCTATTGGACAAACTGCCAGTACTTACTACTTTTCTGGTAACAAAGAACAATGCAGAACCACTCGTACTTTCACTGGTCCTATGGCCAATGATTACAAGGTTCGCGATACCTTTGATGTCAACACCTTGGTGTGGTCTGATTGTAAGGCAACCACACCCGTGAACATCAAGAACGAGATCTACGTTAGTTCCTCAAACAAGGCCTTGGCTGCTCAAATGACCACTGATTCTATTGATGGTAAATTCACTCAGACTCACTCGCTTTCTTGGAAGAACTGTAACTAAGAATTCTTGTTTTCCTAAGAGTAATAAAATCATCAAAAAGATTACAATCATTTCTCTCTCTTTTTATTAAGTTTGCAGTTCAAGTCATTAACTTTTGAATGTGTCGCTTTAACCTTTCGTCCTTTCTTCCCACGAGGCTGGTAACTCTGCCAGCTTTGCCCGCCCTTGCTGTTCTACCCACTCGGTGAAGATAATCTTGCAATGTGGTAGGGAAATCAAAGAGTATCACATGCTGGATCTGTCTTGTATCCATTCCTCTGGAGGTAAAGTCGGTACTAATAACAATCTCTGCATTATGCCAAACTTTCTTTAATTCTTCCGTAAAAGTTCCCCCGTGCAGAACCAGCGTATCAATCCCTCTCTGCTTCAATAAATCGTGTAGTCTTTCACAACTTGTTTTTCGATTACAAAAAATCAAAATTTTGCTATGTCGAGGACTTTTCTTTAAAACGTCAATTAGTGCCATCTCCCGGTTTCCTTGATATGCTGATAAGTCTATAAATTGTTGTTTCAACTTGGGCACCGTGGAGTGAAGCCCAGGAGATACACAATATTGAGGGTTATAAGGGAATAAGCGCGAAATTGTTTCTCTCATGGTGGATGAAAGCGTAGCGGTTGCACAAACTGCACGAAAAACTGTACCTCTAGTCTTGGAACTTTCCTTCAATAGCTCAATCAAATATTCCATGCCCTCACTTAAAAATTGAGTATCGCTCAACAAGGTGTCTGCTTCATCGATAACCAACCAATTCAAGCATCCTGGAGAAAGATAACCCGCGCGAAAAAGATCCGCCAGAGGTGCTGGAGTACCTACCAGAATGTCGATAGGACTTGCATCCCACTTTAACCGTAATTTACGCATGCTTTCATCGCCGAGCTTTACTGAGCTCAATTTGACCGAATGTGAGATTTGTTTAACAACCTCAGAAATTTGTGATACCAGCGGGTTCGACGGTGCTATTATAACTGCTCTGGGACGATATAACTTACGTTCTATCCCTGCTTCCTCTTCTTTTTTTAAGCTATGACACATGGGCAGTAGATATGCTAGAGTTTTTCCAGAACCGGTTTCTGCGGCACATACCACAGCTTTTGCCTTGTTACTGAATTTTAATAACTCGGGAATACACAGCTGTTGGATTTTAGTGGGTTCGGTTATTGGCTCATCCCAAGAAGTTTTTAAGCTTTCCACCAATCCTGGAATTAGATTTCCTTCAAAAACAAATCGCTTTTTTGATGCAGAACTATTCGAGAAATTCGGTTAATAACATAAAAAGGGAAGAATTATACTTTTTTTCAAAATGTTTTGGATTCACCAGTGTGTCTTCCCGCTTCACCATAGATGCCAAACGAGCAAGGGATTTCCGGTAAATTCCCCAAGAATTAGGAAGAGGGAGTATTTTGAGAGCTTTCTGGCAAAGCATCTAACAACTTCAACATGTTTTTGGATTCAAAGATATATTCACCATAAAGGGTTTTACTTGATCAAAGCGTGCAAAAAGCGAGAGCGCATGCAAAAAGTAAATTCCGACGGCAAACTAATTTTTGTGGTAAAACAAGTTTATCTTTGAAAGGTACCTCCCCAATAAACTTATGTCGTCGTCGACATCGTCTTATTTTACTAACGCTTTCTCCTCTCTTCATAGTTCTGCCATTGCTACTTTTCAACTAGTGAAAAGTCCTTCTCATTCTTCCGCAGACGACTACTCCGAGTCTGAACTCTCGGACATCCTGCCCATGTCTTCTCCGCTCGATTCGCAAAAACCCGTGGTGGTTGTTGATTCTCTCGAGGTTCAAAACAATGGTCTCACCGTACCGGGTTCTAATCCAAGAAAGTTCAAGATCCCGCCACCCAGCCCCTTGGCCCTGCCCAGTAAGACTAAAACTAACCTCTGGGCCAACTTTAATTTCGACGATGAATTGGAAGAATTTCCTGAAGAGGTGGAGGAATTGGTCTTGGAACAACAAATGGTTCCCACTGCTTCTGAGCTAACTGTTCCTGGACAAGTCTCTCTAGAGGTCCCATCGCCAGATTTGGGAGATTCAGGGATTATCGACATCATCATGCCTTATTCTTCTCCTACACCAGTTTCCGACCGACCTGTTATATCCGAACTTTCAGAGGAGGCAACTCAGCCTGAGGTCAAAAAGAAATCTCAACCTAGTACTTTTGCTTCGCCAAGCTATCGAAGAAAAGCTTGGGGCACTACTAGTTTAATGGAGCTGATGGTAAATGATACAACCGACTGGGTCAAAGCTGCTGATAACAAAAAGTTGATGGTTGAAAAAACTGAACAAGGAAACCTTACAAAGCCACCTCTTTCTGAGACAAATGATCAAGCAGTTGTTCCTTTAATTGCAGTTAGTACATCACAAGACGATAATAGTTCCGGCGAAAATTCGACCCTAATAGCTGAAACTTCTGCTGTAGAGGAGGCTCGCGAAGAAGTCCAAAGTATTATAAATGCGGACCAATATGGGAGTTTTTCACCTTTCAGCGGAGATGCTATTCAGCCAAAGTCTGAAATAACACCAATCGACTTTTCGGGCTCTGCAGATTATGTAGAAAGCACAGATCCTAGTCCTCCTAATCCCACACTGCTTCCTGACCATGACGATTACCTGAATCCTAATCCCGATCGTTCCATAAAGTGGAAGAGTGTAAGATTATTTCCATTTTTAATGATAATCCGCGTAATAGGAAGAATTGCACCCCACTCATCCCGCCAATCTTACTTCTCCCGAGAGTTTATTATTGGCAGAAATGTCGGCACTTATGAATCATGATCATGATGCATACGATCTTTCTGTTAATAGCGATTTTAGAGAATATAACTCCTTGTCTGAGCTAAAAGCACCAGCGGAGGAACAAGAAACTCTCTCTAATCCTTCTAGTCCGGTAAGCTTTTCTCATTAAAACAATAGTTCATGCCCGAGATAGCTGAAAATAGAAGTGCCTTCATTGTTAGTGGATGGTTCTGCTATAATTCAAGAATTGGAAGCAGATGCTATGGTCAAGAATGTAACTAAATTTCAAGAATACTTACCAGAGAACTTTTCCAATTTTGATGAAGAGGCTCAGGAAGCAGTTAGCCAAGAAGCATTCGTACGGATATTCCCCCAAATTCTAATCTATCTACTAATTTTAGAATGCTCTTTTGTCATATACTTCTCCAGACGAATCTCTGTTAATTGTAACTTTTCTTTGCTTTCTGATTAACTGACCTTGCTAGGAATCAAATAAAGACACAGAAAGAACAGAATTTCCTATGCTATCCGATACAATGATACATGCAGCGAGCACCACTACTACTTCGGGCTCAAATCTAGATAATTCCCAATCATTCGAATTCCTAGTCAAAAATACAACAATGGAAGCATTTACTCCGACTGTAGAGGACTTGAAACCAATAAACTTCGAACAAGGAATAATAAATTCAAACGTAAGTTCCTTTCACCCAGACCTTAACTGTGGTTTAGAATAAAGAAGATGGAAATAATAACATATTTCTTTATGACAAGGTTTACTTGACTTTGAGAGAATATCTAACCATTCGATTGTAGATTCTAGAGACTCCAATAGAATCCCCAATTTTACAGATTTCTCAAGCAGATGAAGAATCATACATGTTTCAAGATCAAGATGTTGATATCAAGGCCGAAGATAGGAAAGCTTTAAAAAAGTCAGATCTAAATCCTTTGATGTCTACTGGGTTCGGAAGTATGTCTTTAGTGGACCAGCTTCCTTCAGATTTTGATTCCATAATAATGCGAGAGAGTGATTGGAAAACTCCCGTTATCATGACATGGTCGGAAGATAACAATAACGTTGGAGCCTCCCTTTCAAATATGGGCAAGGTCGACAATCTACACGAAGAAGAAAACACGTCAATTTCAATTCAAGTCCCTATGATGCACAAAAAATTCTCTACAGACATGTCAACATCCTCACTCTCACCTACTGATTCAATTAGCGGTTTAAGAGACCTTCCTGTTTGGTTAAGTGATGCTGATGCTTTTCATCTGGCAAAAATGCCAAATCTAAAACGCAGCAGATCTAGAAACGTGTCTTTCTCAGATTCAATCTATGTATGATAATTTCCCTATGACTCTGTGTAACCTTTTTATAGAATGGAGGTACTGGATTGCCAGAATTCGAATTACCAAATTCCAAGAAAAGTGTGAAGTATGATTCTTGCCACTTCTTGGTTGATTCCAAAAATTTTCCTGATTCATTAATGGATCGTTCACCCATAACCAAGAATATGAAAGTAAATGAAGATGAAAAAACAGAGGGAAGGTTTACAAATGGTGTCACTTCTAAAAGGCCAAGCGAAAGCACTTATATAAACAACATGGAAAAATACATTGAAGAAATGGATAAATACTCCATGCAGCTCTTGACCATTGATATGCCGGTTCATCAACCATCGTTGTATCAGTTAATTCCTCAAAGCGCCGATCTACCTAGTTCTACTTTAAGCAGCTTTACTGTTGAAAGCGTGAACAAGTTGCTTCCAGCCATTGAGGAAGAACAAGAATACGAAGGAACCTTTTTATTAAATAAGCAATTTGAAAAAAGAAACCTATTGTATCGGAAAAATAATAATAGGGTTCAATTTAACGATGATTCAGATATGCCACAGCTATCTTCGTCCGATGCTAATGAAGTAGGTTTTTTTGTCATTGTATACTTATTTAGTCTATTAGAAAAAATTACATCGCAAGCATCGACGACATAATTCTTTGCTGGATCCGCCTAGGCTTCCACCCATTCACTTGGACATTCCGCAATGGCGCGATTCAGCTCGTAATACAATAGAAAATATAAAAGAGAATCCTAACATAGAATCAGAAGAGTTTACAGAAGAAGCCTCGCCGTTTCTGCCTAAAAAGTCAAACGAAGACTTTTCAGATGATTCAAACTCACATAGTTTTCAAGATAGCGAAATTTTAGAGTCTTACCGCTTTGTGAATGGAGGGTTCTTTAAAGCGGAAGAAGAGGAAGGAACTCTTCCTGCCTTTAAAGAATACAACACCGAAGTTTTAGATTGTAGGTTTTTGTTTATATCTGATTTTGCTAATGTTAAATAGACCGAGGGATTGAACATGAACGTCCAGAATCTCCTATTATCCCACAGAGTAAAGTCAAAGAATTAAGTGATCGTGAATCTGTCATAGACGCTGAGTTTATAAGTCATCCTGTCACACCTGAAGGAAGCAAGGCCTTGGAAGGAATAGACTGTAGCCTACCCACTCGCGAAACTGTTTCTGAAGTGGCACCTTCTAGCGTCAATGGTGCCACCAATATGATGGTAGAAGTCAATAGTGACGGTGTGGCTAGTTCAGATCTGGTGGTAAAGGAAATGAATGGTATAACGAATTTTTCAGAAAATCTTTCAAGTCTAGCAGAGCCGCTTGGAGGGATACTCTTGCAAGAGTTGGAATATCTTACCGATAGTCTCTATTCAAGTGAAATGAGAGAAACTTATGGATATCCAACTTGCTTGGCATCGGCAAATGAATATGTTGTAATCGCAATGTCCTTAGGTGCAATCGTAATATACGACTCTTCCGAGCAGCCCATAATCACATTGTACCCAAGTAGAAAAGGTAAACCACTCTTCCTCAACTAAACCACTTCAGATGTTGGAATCGTTGGGTGTATTTCCGTCTCGGCGGATGGTCGTTACTTGGCATCTGGACACTCCGATGGCACATTAATATTTTGGGATTTAACACAACTCAAGGAAGTGCTACTAATTGCACCTACATTTAAGGGTTCGTCTTACATTGGTCGTGTAGGACATATGAAAGGTTCTTCCATAATACACGTGACCTTTGTTGGGGGCAAGAAGAGAGATATTGTCTCTGTGGATTATTCAGTAATAGCTTTATACCTTACTTTTATACTGACACTTTAAAGGGAAACATATTTTATCATAGTATTACCAGTTTTGCGGTAGTTCAAAATACTGGTATTTGGCAGATTTTGGGAGACATAAATGCATCTTCTCGTGCCTTCAAACAGATTATATATGACTTATCGGCTCTTCCTACTTCAGATGTAGGGAGCCATTCAGCTGATAATTATGGGCTTATTGCTTATATTACGCCCAATGAGGTAACTTGATAATTATACTTTTTTAACAACAATAAAAAGCTGAGAATCATCGCCACTAGACCTACTTCCGAAGTGTTGTATGAAATGAGTCGTCCTGGCTTTTTGAACGAAGATTTTGGAAACTTTGCCCAAACAGGCGTTTTGGCTTGGCAACCTTCTAGCTTTAAAAACCCAGAGGGTAAATTTACCACTATTACTTTTCCGAGCTAATTGTGATACAGAGATTGATGGTCCTATCCTTGCCTTTGCCTGGGATAATTACTTGATCTTGCTAAGAGCATTTGAGCATCATACCGAACAAGAAGCAATTTCGTTACTGAAGCGAAAGCAAAACACCGTCATGTTCGCTCAAATCGGCGAATGGCGGTGTCCTTGTGCTATAACTGCTGCAAAATGGATCAATGAACATGTAATGTTTAATTTAATGCTGGCAAAAATAATAACCTTGACTAGACTCTATGGCTTTATACTTCAGAGAATGAAATCTTGATCTTCGACCGAGAATCGCGTAATGCCACAGAAAGAATCACTGTTTCAAACGACCTAGTATGGAAACATTGTGGAATCGAAATTGTACAGAGTGGATCTTTGAAATTTGAAGAATATTTGAACTCTTACCAAAACAGTATTTCCTATTTAATGGGAGAATTGTTGGTATTGGTATGAGCCTTAATGTTTATTCCGTGTAATTAACGTTAAAAGGGAACCACCAAAGTGATGTCCAGTAAGCTATTAAGCTGGAATGAACGAGTGGGAAAGCTTGTTCAAAATGGCCATGTTTTAAAAGCTATGGATGTTGTTTGTGCAGCATTAATCGGAGATCCTGGCACAATGATGTATGATCTTCCCCTGGATGAAGGGCAACGAGAACAAATATTGCGAACACGCCTGATTGAACTTATCCTCCTAAGCATTCATACCTCCAATACATCTACTCTAAATCTATCTAAACGTTGTATCAGAATCTGTATCAAGGCAAATATGCAAGACGTGATATTTGAGGATATCTATGAATTACTTAAAACTAAAGATGACAAATATGGAACTGAAGCATCTCGTTACTTCTTGAAAGCCTTAATTCCCTTCATTTTATCTGGAAAAATAAGGGAAGTGCCTCCACTAGTTGCGCAGGATTTATTGGAACACCTCAAGTCTAAACCGCGATTGTTTGAGCGTTGTATCTTAAACGTCAACGTCATGTCATTTGATACTGATCGGTTATCTGCATTTTGTCGGAAATTCAAACTTTGGGAGGGTTTAATGCGATTTTGGAATACGACGGTGAAGGATTGGGTCAGCCCAGTAGTAGAAATGTTGCCTCATATTCGACAACACCTTGAAGTGATTCGTAAAAACCCGCCACCCTCTTTCCTTAGCCTTCATCATAGCAACAATCTGAAAGTAATATTCCCTTATATCAAGAATACGCTTTTGGGACTTTCATACCCTTCTTCAGAATGTGCCTTGGAAGTAATGGATGCTCAATTGGCCAAGACTTCACTTTATCAATTCCTGTTTGCGCGGAAATGCTTGCATTGGCCGACTGATGGTGGTGAAATTGTTCGAACCGGCGTAGAAGATGATATTCCTTTTCCTTATCTGCGTTTATTGCTAAGGTTGGACTCGAATGCTTTCTTAAATACACTAAGTGATGCATTCGATAATACTTTTCTGGATACAAGTCCAATTACCTTGGAAAATCCTGGAGCTTGGCGCTCAGGCATCAGCAGACAAGCCATGGTTGATTCAATAATGGAAGTTCTATCACTTCAGGAACACGGTGTCATTCACTTCAATGGCCCTGATTTGATAAACCTTTATTGCTTCATAGCTCATACTGCTCATAAGCATTCTAAAGTCGTAAATTTGGATGCATCAATTATTCGACATTTAATAATGAAACTTGCAATGGAGTATGATTCACCGAGTTATGATCGACGTCAAACAGCAGTCCAAGAGCTCTTGCATGTACATATTCCTGAATACAACAGTAGCTTGGTGGATCTACTTATAAGTGCCAAGTTTTTCCGTGTATTGGAAACTATTTACCGCACCGAGAGGAAGTTTGATAAAGTAGTCGAGACTTATCTTCGTGACGATTCAAGACGCCATAAAGCCATTGACTGTGTAAGAAAGCTTCTAAGCGAGAAAAGCAAGAGTGTTGAAAAAGGAAAACTGATCGAAAGAAAGCAGATAGAAGTACGCAAATCTGTTTGGACCTTGTTGCCAGAGTTCGTCGAAATTGACGGCCGTAAAGCTGCTGCGATGGTACGCGACTTATTTGATGCCAAACATGAGGATGCTTTGAAACAACTGCAAGGAAATTCAGATTTGGAGTACCGTTACTTGAAAGGACTCTTGGATACTTCCTACTACTACAAAAAAAGATCCAAGTCCACAATAGTTGCTAGCAAGGATGTCTCTCCTCGTCTTCATGTACGTTATATTTCATTAATGTGCGCAGAAGATGCAAATTCAGTATGTGGCTACCTTCAACGCAATCAAGGGCATTATCCGGTAGAAGACGCTCTGGCGCTTTGTCAACTTTACGCCGTGATTGATGGAATAGTATGGCTTCTGGAAACGAGGGAAGATCGACCAAGGGCATTAGAAGCAGTCCTGGTTCGCATTCAACAAATGGTAAGAGGTTTAGTTTCACGAGCATCAGAATTACGACAACGTGGATTTAACGTTGCTAAATCCGATTTACTCTACTTGAAACAAACGGGGGAAAAAATAGCTTCCTTGTTTCGTATGGCTATTGATGTCTGCGAAAGAGCCTGTAGAGTTGTGCAGAATATTAGTGATAATCCGGATCAGCGAGCGCAATTGGAGAAGGAGTGTGAAGATATGTGGTTTGATCTTATTGTTGCTTATGTCAACACTTTTCGCATTTATAAGCAACAAGGATTGGAAGTTGACCTGGAATCAACGCAACTTCCAGTGGTCAACTTGTCCTTAACAATTATGCGCTCAGACCTTCGTGGAATTCTTAACCAAATCTTTAATACTGTAGGAAAGACCTTTGTTCCATTTCCCAGTTTAATTCTTCGATTGGTGAAAGCACAGCCTGAAACTCCAAAAATAGTCAATTCTCCCCTAACGATGGCCAACGTACGACGACGTCCGTGTGCTTTTTCTGATATCAAGGATATATTTTTTGGTGCCATTGAGATGTATCGATTTGAAGAACAGGCCATTGAAATAGGTAACCAATTGTTACGACAAGATGTATACCAGCTACTGCGTTCTAATTGCCGCCAACGTGCCCGAGGATGGCGTTTGAATAATTTGGAGTGTTCGCTTTGTAAACTGAGAGTTTTTGAAAGCAGCGAACCGCAAGATAGTGATATTAAAGTGTTTCGCTGCGGGCATGCGTTTCACTCGCGCTGTATCAACAAAATCGCATGGTCCAAGGCACAATCATCTCAGCTGTTGGCTACTTTTACTCTTAAATGTATTTATTGTGAAAATGCTCAGAACGAATCCAAAGGTGGTTGGTTCAGTGAGCGTCAGCCTTAAGAGATGTTGTTGTTGTACTCCTTTCCCCCTCAGGATTAATAAATTTACTCTTTTTTCAAATGGCTTTCTGCAAATGGAGTTTTTGAAAAAATCACCTTTCTCTTATGAATTCATTGTGCTTGTCACCTGGATACTCCATCCCACCAGATCAAAATTTGCTATCTGCCAGCGGAAGAAGTTTTCATGCCATACAAGGCCCACAAGAGATTGCTATATACGTTGCAAAAAGGAATACGGCTGTATTTTTTAATTCAAGAGCTATGGATGTGATTTATTGCTTTTTTGTAGGAGGAGGTTAAAAAAAGGGAATGTTTTCATCAGGATTTTCTAGTTACTATCGTAGGCTCTGTAGAGCCTCCTAGTGTGCGTCTACCTGTACGTTTTAATATCTGAGAATTTCTCCAAGGTTGTGAGGGTAGTTCATTCGAGAATCAGGTGTATTATTTCGACAATTCGTGAATGAGTCTAAAGATGTCAAGAGTAACTTGCAAATGTAACATCTATTATTTGATCATAACCTCAGCTTAAATCGTTGGATATTAGAAACACTTTTGGATTTAATATTTCTAAGAAACGTATTACCAAGAAATGGAGTAATAAATTCTTAAACTGTCTAAAGCATCAGTTGAACAAGCTGAAGGTTTTTCCAAGGTTAAGTCATTATAATCCGTACTTGAATAGGAATCCTTTGGAGAAAATGCGACAATTCAAGATGAAACCGATCCTATGCTAATCGATCAACACAAAGATGTTGAGTTTGCTTTGACCAATGGGCTTTTGGCTATTTGGAGAATTTGCCACTTCATTTACTTTTCGGAGGAAAATTTGGAAAGCCTTGCGGATGAATACACGAATTGGGTCCAATCAGCGTTTCCATTAGGTTCAATTTAATCAAAAAAAGTTAAGGTTTTAGTCGTTAATGTGCCGCAGAGCCATGATGACCTGATTGAAAATGTCTTGAGGTAAATTGAATACGTGAATTAATGTATTGATTGTTTAGATTGGTACTGCGAGGTTTAAATGAACAAGCTGCAAAACATTTAAAAGATAATTTAGCTTTAACTGATACAATTATTGCTGAAAGATTAATTGTATATCTATCCGCATAACTTTTAAACATGGCTTTACTTTAGAATCTCTGCGAGACTACGCCAAAGATTTCTAAATTCCACGACGTTACAGAGTTTCAAAGGAATTGGAGAATCTGGAGGGAAAATTGCAGGTAAGTTGCACTTACTGTGCCGAAGGATGGACTAAGTCTATGAATAGGTTTGAGCTAAAGAAAGCCACTACTGGGGGCTTTGACACGTATGCAAAAATTCTGAAAATCCTTTGTGGAGATAAAGATCTTATAATTTCTCTTTCCAATAATTGGTGGGAAGCTCTCTGTGGCTTAATGCTTTATCTTGAGCCAATATCTGACTTAAATACAATAGAGTAGTTTTTTACAACAATTGCTGGAGTAACAGCCACGTAGGGAATTGATCAAACAAGTATTGTCAAGCTTTACAATTGACCCAGAGAACGATATGGAAATGGCAGCTATCTCGTTTTTGCGTCAGGATTATAACGAAGTAACATGCCACCTCGTTGTTTTGACCTTTGTATTAATAGGGATTGCGTTTTGCTTTTCGATTGGATCCATGGTTATCAGCTCATCTTGCTTATTTCCTCAAGGTAGAAGGTTATGATGAGTCATCAACATTTTCCGATTCTTCGTAAGTTTTTTGTTGGAAACAATTGCTTATAATTAGTAAAAGTTTTGATTGTTCATTGACAGAATACTTTTTGGTGGAGTATGCTCTCTTGATCCAGCGTAGACAATCACTATGGGACGTTGCTTTGAATTATTTAACATTTTGTCCAAAACTTGGCAAGAACATTATGAGCACAGTAATTTTAACCATTATTGCTATGAATATTGATGATGAGAATAGATCATTCAGCGAATTAAACCAAAATCCGAAAGTCAACTTTATTACTTGCTCGATGCTTGCAGGCTGAATGATTTAACAGAAGAAGCAATAATACTTCGAAAAGTAACCAAAACCAAAGTCACTTTTTGGGTAAACTTTTTATACCTAGATATGGGCAAAAGAATTGTGGTATAAAGAAAGATATGCCGCATCGATTGAGTATTTGATTCAAGCCAAACAATATTTCCAAGTGACCAAAATTATGGACAGGTTTTTATTGGACTATGTCAAGACAGGTTTGTGTTTCTTCAATTAAAGCATGTTGATTTATTGATAGCCGATGCCTCGTATGAAAGAATACTGGATGGTTTGAATGAGTTTAGCATCATTAAACATGATCGCTTAAACTTTTCTTGGCAATATTATCAATTTCACAAGTTATACCGAGTAAGCAATATTGAACTTTTACATTAAACAAAGTAATTGACTCTAGGAAAGGAAGTTTAAACAAGCGTCCCAATTGCTTTTCCTTATCATGAAGTCAGAATCCGTTCCAAAGTTTTTCTTACCCACGTTACTTGTAGATGCAGCTCCGTTTCTAGAAGGTGTGGAGGCTTTTGTCTCGATTTTGATAAAAAGGTTATTTAGGTGAAAACCTGGTATATGGAAAAGCAGAGACTTTAGAACTAATGAAACTAATGGAGCAAGTCGAGATTTATCATAAGCGCATTAATTACAAGCAAAACGAGAAAATACCGATATTTCAAAACAAATCAAATATGGAAAGATTAGAAGTTGTTCGATTAGCGTTAGTTAGAAATCTGGGAAGGACCATTTCATTTTCAGCGTAACTATCCCAAATAAATTGAACAATCTGTTTTACACACAGAAAATGACGTAGCCTTTGGGGAGGGGGACAGAAGTTACTAGAACATGCTGGTGATTATATCATTCAAGCTGAGTTGACTGCGTTTTTTCGCACGTGTGAAGAGGAGTGTTAAATTATTCTGAAGTGGGGGGAATTCTTGAGCATTGCAATAATAATGTCAATTACTTCCAACATCGACAATTTCTTCCAAACTGATGCAGATCTCGAAAAGAGAGAACAAAGATTGTTAAAGCTCAACTTGGAGCTTGGTTCCCCTATAAGATTGCCAGGAAAACTCATCAAGTTTCTGGCTTATAAGAAAAAGTTCTTTATTGTAGCTGGATCGGATCACAAAGCCAGGATGGTAAATATAGAGGTATGCCTTTCAACAGACTATTTTAAATGGTGCTACTATGGGTGATGGTAGACGGGGAAAACTGTTAAAATATGGACAGGTCATGCTGGGCCAGTTACAACAGTGGCAGTGTATTCCTCATTTGAGGGAGGAGGAGTGAAGGAAGATTATTTATTAACTGGAAGTTGGGATAAAACCATAAGAAGTTGGGATTTCAAGGTTTGTTTTCTCCCTCCCCTCAATGTGTGAGTTCATGGAGTTGATGCCTTGATTGATAGGACAAGTCCTTACTACGTATTTACCAGGGCCATACAGACTTTGTCAACTGTCTAGCCGTAGCTGATACTTATTTTTTTTCTGGAAGTGCGGATAAAACGATTAGACAATGGGATTTTTCTACTGGCCAAACCATTCGAGTTTTCGAAGGACATGAAGGAAAAGTCCAAAGCTGCATCTGTTCTAGTGATCGCCAGAGATTATATTCTAGCTCTTCTGGAATTAGCATCAGAGAATGGGATGTGGATACAGGTGAATGCTTGAGACAGTTTCTTGGACATGAAACTTCCATACAAGAAATCCGATTTTCTTCAGAGGAAACGGATATATGGAGTGGTAATTATTAGTGAGAGTGGGGGAGGAATAACGAGAGGAATTTAGCTTCATTTGATGGAACTGCCAGAAGATTCGATATTCAAACAGGCGTCTCCGATGTTTGTTTTCAGCATCCAGAAGGAGTAAAAGCAGTCTATCCCACCGACAATAATCAGCTGGTGATCACTGGATGTAGAGATGAAAATGTTCGCGTTTGGGATGTAGCTGTAGGGCTTTGAATTTATGTTGTTGCTGCTGCTGACTTTTGACAATTCAGACTGGAAATTTATTGGCTGTTTACGAAGGACATGGTCATGAAATTACTCAAGTTCTCTGTATAGGAACTGTTGCCTATTCTGCATCACTAGACAGTACAATAAGGAAATGGTCCATTTTAGGTAATTATTCAAGTATTCAGAATTTGGCGTGACTCTTTTTAGCGGAGGATATGAAAAAGAGTGAAACGCCAAAGCTTAAAGCACCTGATGGCCATTTAACGGTGGAAGAACAATTGGAGTTGGATGAATTAATGGGAGATGATGATTAAAACATAAAAAACAATTATTGCAATATTTTCTTGGTTAGCTTTGTTACTAGATTTTCATAGACAGGTCCTGCTTCTTCAGGCTGAGCAATGACCATGGGAATTCCTTGATCTGCTTGAGCAATGGCGTTAGGAATCAACGGGAGCTCTCCTAACAAATCTAAGCCGAGTTTATCAGCCACGGTTTGTGCTGCATTTAAGCCAAAAAGCACATTTTTCTCTTTACAGGAGCCACAATAAACATGGCTCATATTAGCTATCATTCCTAAAGCCTATCTTCTCCCTCCCTTGAATTAGCCAGCGAGGAGAGAGTATCAAGGAATACGTCAACTTGAGCAGTTTGATAAAAATCTAAAGTTCTTCGGACTTGTGATAAAGCCACCTGTTGAAGTGTTGCTACCACCACAATACCTACGAATCACCAAGTAGTAATATAATAATAAAGAAAGAAGAAATGTAGGAAATTACCAGCAAGTCCTAATTGTTGAATAAAACTGATGTGGGTATCACTGGTACCAGGTGGCATATCCAGGATTAACAAGTCCAAATCTCCCCAAACTGTCTCTAACAGCATTTGATCCAGGGCTTTTTTAATCTATTTCTCTCGAATTATCCACAAATCGCACGAGAGATGGCGTACCATTAGACCTCTCCAAGCAATAGCCGAATCAGGTGGAACCAATAATCCTATAGACATGCATTTTACTCCGTATTTTTGTACAGGAATCATTTGTTCTATGCGTGCTGCAGTGAGACAGGGGAGAGATGGGAAAGGTTACTTTGCTCAGTAAGCTTAACCACAGGTTCTGCTGTTGGACGTAAACCCATGAGCATGGGAATTGAAGGTCCCACCACATCGGAATCCAATAAACCTACGCGCAATGATTTGGCAGCAGTAACGGCCAAATTCACTAAGAATTAGTGTTGGTATTGTTCAAAGTGGGGTGATAGAAAGTGGTGCCGTAGAAAGTGGTACCTGCAACGGTAGATTTACCAACTCCGCCTTTTCCTGCTACCACAGCGACTATTTTACGGACATTTGATAAAGATTTAATGGAAATCTGTCTTTTTTGCTATTTTTGTGTGAAGTGAGTGTGTGTGATTCAAGAGAGTGGAATACGAGAGATTGCCAAAACATAGAGTTAGCTATCACGTGAACACCATATCTCATTCTAAAAGTTGGGCTTTAGAAATGACTTTTAGGATGATTCCACCATCACTCTTATTGCAAATCCTCCTTTGCCTGATCTGCTCTTATAACTTAGTACTATCGTCAACGCCGATTCCTACGCCTAAACCTTCAAGTCCTGGAAACGCAAAAATTGATTCTTGCAAGTTATCTTGTCATTTACTAATCATTGGCTTGGCTGGTTTCATTGCTTTATTAATCATATTACTCTATCTTTTTATAAAAAGGCACCGGAATTCGAAACGGAAAAGGGCTCAGAAAGAGAACACCCAAGTAGAAGCTGAGATGGAGAGGACGGATGTACTAAGAGAAGCACAATTTGATGATGTTGTTGATGTAGAGCAGCCACCCAACTCACAAAAAACAATGACTACAAACCATACACTCTTCGCTGCCGAACAACCCAGCTTCAATGTAACAACCCCGCAAGAAGAACATGTAAATAATGATGTGGATTTGTCCGAGAAAGGTGTAATATCTCATTAATTAATTGCTTCAATAAATATTTACAACACCATTCACGTGCACCGTTGTGAGTGATATCAAAAATAAAATAATAAAAAGCTCGATGTTGAGAAAACATCTCACGTGACCAAACATGCACCTTTCCTTATCGTTAGATTTTGGCGCTTCGACTGATTGCGGAGGAAAAAGTCAAAACGTAGGTTTTTGATAAGACTTGATGGATTCTAAATCACCGCGCTTCTGCCTAGCAAGACAATTTTCTTTGTATTGAACGTTTATTCGATTCCGAAGATTATGCACTCTTTGCTATTTTTGATGGACACGGGAAAAACGTACTTTCGATCATGTCGTCCTTTTGTTGAGATGTAGAGTAGGGAGCTTTAGCAGCCACCTATGTAAAGAGCATATTAGCTAGTTATTTTACCAATTTAAACCTGTTTATATCGTCACCTCGGGATTTTCTTATTAAAGTTTTCACTGCAGTGCACGAAGACTTGAGCGCCAATGCGCAAATAGATACTTTTATGTCTGGAACCACCATGACGACGGTGGTGGTGTGTTTGAAGGAAGCACGTTTGATTGTAGCCAACGTGGGAGATTGTAGAATGGTCCTGGCGTATTTGACCGAAAGAACCTTGCAAGTTAAAGAACTTACAGTGTAAGCATTTTACTAGAGCTGCTCTATAAGAGGAAATAGAGACCATACTTGTTTTGAGCCAAAGGAATTGGACAGAGTGCTTAGATGCGGAGCCAGAGTAGAACAAGATGGAAATACACTGGATGGTATTTTTGTTCCCCTTGTATTAACCCCAAGTATTAACCTCTACTAATTAGGACCCTTGAGGATTTACAAAGGAACGCTTCCTTATCCAGGGTTAGTATACTTTGCAGTAATAATTAATAATTAAGCTTAGAATCGTAGTTACTCGATCTTTGGGAGATGATTCTGGTAATTCCTTTTAATTCCACACCTTCTTAACTGTAAGGTTAGCGCGTAAACTAGGAATCCTACACATTCCCGAAGTTTGGGAATACTCGCTAAATCCTTCTCAACTTTTTATAATTCTCGCCACTGATGGTGTTTGGGATTGTTTAACCAACCATCAAGCGTGCAGCATAGTTCTGCGCTTCTTGGAAGTCTCCAGTCAGCGGGCCAGTCAAGAACTGACCCGTGCCAGTTTGGAAGCATTGGAGAAGGAGCGAGTCGATGACAACACCACCAACATTGTGGTCAGATTCAAGTGGAAGGAGGGTTTTTACGACAACGACTACGCCCAAGTTAACGGACAACAGCATAGAGAACATAGCGATACTTGGAGCAGTATAGATTGATGAAATAAAAGCGGAACTTTTTACACATTCATAAAAATCATTGATTGGTGGGGTGATTCACGTGGTCTACTTGCCTTAATGGAAGAAATAAACCATACTCCTTCTTCGGGGCCAAGAAACAAGCACAAGAAAGGAGATTCTATAATAGACATTCAAGTGAGCTCTCTAAAAACCATGATAAGCTCTCTCCCTTCACCCGGCCAAACTTCGCCTGGTCTACCAAGCCAGATAGCACAATTTCAGAGCAGGTGAGAGGAATTTAGTCCCTTTTGCTAATCTTAGCAGCGTGGAGGAAGTAAATCTTTGGTTGGATGCTACAGGGGTGGCTTTGAGTGCTTTGGACGAAGAACCAGATGCTTTGGATGATTTGGACGGTGTTAGGGAATTGGAATTATCTGTTGCCCGATTTGCTCCGAAAATCGAAAACTTAAAAGAACAAGGAGAATCAATCCTTTCTTACCTGCGTTCTATAAATTCCAACTTGTCTAGTTTATCCACTGAGGTGGAAATAGCTGAAAGTTGTAACACTCTGACTGAACAATGGGACAAAATTCGAAAACAGCTGGTTCGTACCAGAAAAAGTGTAGAAATAGTACGAGAATATCATGCAGAGACTGAAAAGCTTACCCGAGAGCTGGATGGCGATGTCACCAGAGCCATTTCCAGCGGAAGTACCCCTGCCACCCTGATGGACACCTTTGAGAAACGTCTGGCAATGCTGGAAAATCGATGGAAGCAAAAAGCTCCTCCCAAGGATCAACGCTTGAAAGAATCGGTAGAAAGTCGTTGGAGAGCAATTAGGAATTCGTTAAATACTGCTAGAGAATCAAATGCTCGAAAACAAGATACTTTTACCGCTGTGGCTGCTCAGTTGAGCTCTTTGTTGGATACGTTGAATAGTGTTTCTTTGAAATGTTTGGCCGTGTCCAGGGGAAGAGAAGAGGGAGACTTCAAGACCGTTTATGCAGATTTGCAGGCTAAGCGTAAACATTACACTCCTGCTGTTGGAAAGCTGCTACAATTGTTGGCTAGCAACATTATGAAGGAGAACAAGCCAGCCAATGAAGATTCCAAAGAAGACGGAACTTGGGATGGTATGGGACGCTACGTGGAAGTAGAGCAGCGATGGGAAAAAGTGCAAGAAATGATGTGGGAAGTGGATGCTGAAAAACAACGACAGGAAGAAATCTCGCAAGAAAGCCAGGGATCACCTGAGAATCTGGTGGAGTTTCCAGAGTTACGCCTCACACTGCCTTCGCCCAGCCGCTCTCCCCTGCCTCCGAATGCACATTATAAAAGATCACCTTCTCCTGGTGCTGCTCCCGCTTATGGTAACAGACCAACTTCTCCTGCGGTTTATGCCACACAGAACAACAACATTCAACAGGTGTATAACAGAAGAGCTGCATCTCCTTTATTCTTTGACCAGCAACAACAACAGCCGCCTCAACAAGCAGTGTTAAGACGTGCTCCTAGTCCGTCAGTAGAATATCTTCAACAACAACAACAATCGATTGGAACTACTGTTAGGAGAAACCCTGGGATTTCAATGATTCCACAGCCTAGCCCAGTATTGACCCATGTAAAGTCACCTCCTACGCTCTTGCCCATACCCAATGAGGCTTCAAAGAGTCGACCCATGACACCTTCTGGTAGCTTGAGTAGACACATGTCACCTAATACTGCAGCTACTGGAACAAGAAACACGAATAATCTAAACACAGCCACAGCGACGGTCAAGAGAGTAACCAGACCTCAAACCGCTAATGCTGCTATCAACGAAAGGAGTAAAGATCTTAGCACCAAAGGAACAGCGTCTACCAGGGCTAAAGCTGCGGCTGCTGTGGAAAAGAGACAAACTGCTGCTGCTGCGGCTGGTTTGAACGCGAGTATGGCTAAACGTGCAACCGCTACTACCACTACGATTAGAAGAAGGGCTAGTATGGAAATTGGTGCAACCAAAACAACGCAACAAAAACGTACGGTTAATGCTACCAATAAAACCACCGCTCCCAGGGCGACAGCAGTAACTCGCACGACTTCTGCCCCAGAAACAACCACCATGAAAGAAAAGAAAGCCAATCTTTTGAGACAACATCAGCAGCATCAGCATCAGCAGCAGCAACAGATGCATCAACAATACCATCATCAACAACATGTACCACAGCAAAGACCAGTCACTAGTTATACCTATGTACAAGATCCGTATGATTACCAGGATGCATATGGAAATACCTCCGAAACTTACTATGATGACGGAGATTTGATTTACTATGATGAAAATCAACAAGACATGTATTATGTGGAACCTCAGCAAGCTTATTATGGTTATGAAGGAGGGGGTGACATGTTTATCACTTCAGATGGCTATGCTATCAGAGCTGATGAGATTTACGTGGATAACGATGGCTATTATTACTATGAACAACCACAGTATCAAAATGTTCCAATGTCACGACTTCCTCGTCCAGGTTCCTCAGCTGCTGTGGGTGCACGGCGGGCTCAACCTTCTAACCGACCTGGTAGTTCGATGGCCATGATTAACCGGCCTTCCACAGCGGCCACAGTTGCAGTAGGACCACGATCAGTCTCATCTATGGGAAGGTATCAAATGACTCCAGTTTCTTCTCCACCGACACGAGTAGTTGGTGCTCATAGCCCTCGCCCTGGTTCACGTATGGGAAGTGAAGATTCGTTTACCAGTTCGGGCTCAATGCTTAATCCCAACAGGAATGGAGGAAGTGGCAATCCCAGACAGCTGCAACAGACCATTAGTGAGCATGAACAATCGCCATTTTTGCAAAGATCAACGAGTATTGGAGGTCTACGCACCAGTAAGAGCTCGGCAGGACCCTCTTTAGGAGCAAGGGATGAAAGTCTCAGCTCATCCAGCTCTATAGATGGAGTTAATATTTATCGAAGACCATCAGCAGGAATATCACCGCTTAGTAATCTAGGCCTGAATAATGCATCGAATAATCATTTCTATGATAATAATGATGAATTGGAAGAAGATGAACAAGAGAATGAGTTTCCCAAGTATATCCCTGATCCCACTGATGAGCTAGATGAACGGATAGCTTATATTGTTAATAGATCACCATTAACCATAGAAGTAAGGCGGATATCCAAGGGACGATACAAGTTTGGAGGAAAAGTGTGGTACTGCAAGCTGTCAGATCCCAGTGGAGCAGCAATATCCAATAAATACTCCGGTGTCAGCGTGAGAGTGGGAGGTGGATGGAAGGAATTCGATCGAGTTTTGCTGGAGACGGCCGTAGCAGAAGTGAAATAATCGGAGTGCTGCTGATTAATGATGACGTGTTTATGTGTAGTATATTTATTATTGAAGCGTGTGTGTGTGTGTGTGTGTGTGTGTGTGTGTGTGTGTGTGTGTGTGTGTGTGTGCGTACGTGTTTATGACGACGACGACGTGTGAAAGAGTTGAAATAAAGTATTAGTCAGACTAGCAGCAATCACGCGCGCAACAATGACTTCACTTGACTTTCTGAAATCTCAAGTTCTTGAACATACGGGGGTAGAAGAACGAGTAGAAGTGAATCAACGACATTTAATCGACAAAATCTTGGCTCGATATTCCGCAGAATTCACCATATTTCGAGAGTTGTTGCAAAATGCCAACGATGCTGGTGCTCAAACCGTGGAAATCCATTTCGACGAGGTGGAAAAAGGCGGCATCTTCCTGGGCAAGGACAAGTATGCCAAGCTAACCGTAAAGAATGATGGAAGAGCCTTTTCCACTGATGATTGGAATCGTTTGAAAAAAATCGCTGAAGGAAACCCTGATGAACAAAAAGTATCATCTCTTCTTTTTATGATAACCTGGGCAAGATTGGTTTTTTTGGGGTAGGATTTTATAGCCTTTTTTCCATGTGTGATGAACCTTTGTAAGTTTTCCTTGGGTTGACCTTTTGGCTGACCATCATCACCCAGCGTTACATCGGAAGGAGAATGTATGGCGTTTTATTGGAAAGGTGATCTTTTATACGCCAAAAGAGCGGCGATCCCTGCCGAAAATAGAGAAAAGTGGACTAGCTTTTTAATGCAGCTAAGAGAAAAGCAAGAATTGTTGGATTTTGATCAATTTGGAAAGTTTCTGGCTACTTCTATTGTATTTTTTTTGGTCAAAAAGAGTTTTAAAAGCTAAAGGAACTGGCATAGAGTTTTACATCTTGTCTGGCCAATGTTTTGGTTTACGTAGGTGGAACCTTAGTTTTGAAGTTGGCCAAGATTCCTGCTCCTTCTACACCAGTCCTACTTAGGAGCTTTTCTGGTCTAAATATGAAATCCCAACAAGGAGATTTTACGCTAAAGAGTGTGCAAATACATCAAGCTCAAATGACGGCTCATCTTCCAGAATCTAACGCTTCTGAAGTTATTTTCCTAAGAATAGCGACGGCAGAGGTTGAATGTCGTGTTAGTAAACGTATAGCAAGTGAAATGGAAAGAACTACCAAGAAACATCCGCCCAAGAAAGTTTTGATCCAAATGTTATATTCGGGTTTGGCTGATTATGAAGCCAGTCAGTTGATAAGGTCTAGAAGAAGCGTCTTTTCTGAACTTTATCCATTTCCTGAGCAAGGAAGAGTTTTTATCGGTTTTCCAACGCATCAGGTAATCTCATTGAATTTTTGGAAGGAGAAGGCTTAAAGAGAAGTTATAGTCTACGGGCATTTGTAGTCATCTAGCCGCTCATTTTATACCTACGGTATTTTTCAAGTGATGTAATGTTCTTACTGAAAGCTCTAGGTTGAGCGTGAATCTTTGGACTTTGTAGAACCATCCCTGGCTCATTGGAACACGGAAATGTTGAGCATGTCAGGTCTTTTGGCTCGTATCCTTTATGAGCAAGAAATGCTAGAAATTAAACAAATGTATGAAAGCATCACACTTAAGAAGGATTCTTATAACGTGGAAGCCATTACTTATTTGGAAAAGCGAGCCATTCATGCCATGCAATCTTTTGCCTTTAAACCTACTACTCCGTACGGCAGGATAGGTGCTCTCCTGTCCAAGGCTTTTTTTGATGCCAGTTCTCATGCGCCTTTATTAATTACTACCAAGGGAGTGTTTCTGGCCTCAGAGGTGCGACTTCCAAATAAGGAAATCACCTTTATTCGTACCATTCCACTTGTCAAAGATTCCGTCCTAAAAGATTGTGACTCTTTCTTTCGCAAACTTCAAGAATATCTTACCATTCCCCTAGTGGACATTGATAGCGTGATTTCGGAGTTGGATCAACGGAGCCTTGAGGAAAATGAAATTACTGAATTGTTGAAATGGTGGGTGCGAATAAAAATGAGTGGTCGCTCCAACACTGATATGATGAAACGGGTTTTTTCTCGCTTGAAGCTGAGTTCTGGTAGTAATTTATGGGCTGTTACGCATTACCTAAATCCTGGCATTGTCCCACCCTCTCTACCTCTTGCAAATAGCGTTATCTCCTATAACATTAGTCGAAATTTCAACAAGAAAGAACTCGAGACATATTTCAAGTATGCATTTTTGTTTTGCTAATATGTTTCACCATGTAGTGATTGGAAAGAATTGACCTTGGTTGAATGGGTTATATTTATTTGTACTAAAAAGGAGCTTGAGACTGATCCCGACTTTGCTGAAAAAATATTAACTGCAATATCCCGAGTTTGGACCACCACCAGTAGTCCTCAAAAGACTCAAATCGTTTTGCACTTGGCTGCAAAAACCTGTATTCCTACCAAGGCTGGCATGTTTAAACCGACAGATTCTTACTTGAAAAATGTCAATTTATTCTCTGATCTTCCTCAAGTCGAGATGGGTAAAGGAGTTTCCGAACCATTTTTAACAGCTATTGGAGTTCGTAAGGTTAGTGATTTTACCCTTCCCCTAACTAATTCTACCATTTTTATCTTTGGTAATAGCATGTCGAGCTACAATTGGTCTTTAACAGGTTGCGTGATCTAAAATGGGACCATCAACAAATGATCAAATTTTTAACCACTCAAAGAGAATTTCTTACCTCGGAGGAGATAGCTCGATTAAGAGCTACCAGTTTTATCCCAGCTGCCGAGGATGAAACGACAAAATCCAAACGGTTATACAAAGCGGACGAATTATACATTCCTATTGATGAGCTAAAAGCGTTAAAGTTACCAGTTATTTTTTGGACAACTAAATGGCGTAATGCCTCAGATGAAGCCAAGTTTATTATTGAATGTCTGGGTCTAAACAAATATCCTCCCTTGGGAATCCTTCTTGGCTTGATGAGTAACTCTTCCAAAGAAATTCGAGAAAAGGCCATGGCTTACTTTTTACAACACTATGAGGATAACGAATACAAGTCTGTTTACTTTGTGGATTCTATAGTTACTCCGTTTTTACCCTGTGAAGATGAGCAGCAATTGGTTGCGCCCCAGGAATGTTATGCTAATCCTGCCTCCAAAGTTCTGGGTTTTTCTATCCTAATATCAGAGCTTCGGCAACATTCTTCAAAGTTCAAAGTAGCAGATCATCCTTCTGCAGACAAACTAGTGCAAAACTTACGTTCACACCTACCCACTAGCATGGAACAAGCGAAACGTTTATTTGAATATCTTGCTTCGCAACAGTCTGGTTTTTCGGTGTCAAATTGGACAAATCTGTCAAAATTAAGATTTATTCCTCTTGAAAATCCTGCTGGAGGTAGTGGTGCATTACGCTATTTGAATCCCAATGAGTGTTACTTTAGAAAGAGAGAAGTGATGTATGTTTATTTCTCCTTCTTTTAATTTTATGGATTTGCTAATTTGAGCGTTTTTTAGGATGTATGAAAGCTTTTTTTCTTATGTTGATTTTGGCTTTCTAGCCAATCAATTCCTCAAAGCTTGCGGAGTTCGTGAGGAGCCTTCTCCGATAGACTTGGCTCACATGGTTTCAGCAAGTCCTCGAGAATTTCTAGATAGTTGTAGCTCGATTGATGTTTATCTAGACGTGCTTCGACAGCTAGCGGTTAATTTTAACTCTTTGAAGAGGAATCAAAGTTTAGTGGACAAAATGAAGAAATCGCCATTTTTGGTGGGAATTCGCGGTCTTGGTGCTTATGAACCACCCTCCTCCTCCCCTGATGTTCCCGAGCCCTCTGAACTTGCAACTTCTAATACCAAGACGGAAGGTTCAACTGGCGTCAAGTTTGAATTGGCGTTAGCTAAAAACATTGACGTTATTGACGAAGTAGTCTTTCAGCAAGTTTTCCAACCTCTAAGTGCACCAATGGAATCTTTATTGGAAGATTTTTATCAGGTATCTCCTTTTAGGTTTTTCTTTTGACCTTTAGGCTTTGGGGAGTGAGCTGATATCCAAGAAAGTCAAAGAACATCATGAAATTCGAGGACAAGAGGCCCAAACTGCAGTGACAAAGAGGCTAGAGGCTTTAATCAAGGAACGTGCACCGCTTTTATTTTATGATATGCAACAAAGTGGTCGTGCTCGTACTTCTAAATCCGCAGAATGGTTGGTAGAAAAATTGGTAGTTAAAGAAGTTCCCGAAATTTTTATCAGAAGAGAATATGTGCCTACGCGAGCAGTAAATTCCCAAAAAACCTCGGCGTGTGCTGAGAGTGCCCGTGGTACTTGCAAGCTCTATGTTTGTAGGGATGATTTCGACTTTTACGATGTTGCCAATGTGTTGGGCCATGTGTTGTTTGATAATTTCAGACTAAATGACGCATTGCTACTATCTACTTTCCTTTCTTCAAGTTTGGAAAATCTTCGCAGAAAAGGATTTCCAGTAGATCGAATCTTACGTCGACCAGCAAAGAAAATCCCAGAGGCTGTTCCTGTAGAGTCGGCCTCCAACTCTGCTGTCTTGTCTTACAAAGAGTTGGAAATGCAAACTAATACCTTGAAGGATGCCTTTCCTGACGCTAATGTTAACTTTATTCGACAAAAGTTACGAGAACAGACTTCAAATCATCTGGAACAAGTAGCCAATCTTTTGGCTAGTGGAAACTATCCCAAAGACAGAACTGCTAGTGCTGCTGCTGCTACGACTAAAGGCAATGTGGTGAAACAACCTTTAAATCCCCCCTCAGCTGCTGCCGCAGAAAAGCCCACGACAGAATCCGAACTTAAGGAAGACCAGTTAGGATGGTTTGGTAATTTGTCAAAACGATTCTCGGCATTTACCAATCCTGGCTCTCCCAGGCCTGGTACTCATTCGTCATCCGTTGCCCAGCCAACAACGTCGGTATCAACGCCACCACCGCCTAAAGACATAGATCCCCAATTTAACGACAGGTTGAAAAGATCACTAGAGTCTGCAGTTAGTGGAAGCCGTGCTTTTGAGGATGATTATTTGGAAAGTCCTGCAGCTATTCGAAAAGTCACAGAAAGCGCTGTATCGTATTGTGACGAAGTAGCAGCTCATAGATTGACTTTTTGTACAAAGATTGGTTCTATAAGCTTTTTCCATGATCGAGGGTTGAACTCTGACACACTGCTACAAGATTCCGATTT
Organism: Zoophagus insidians; assembly: GCA_004114325.1. Taxonomy (NCBI): domain Eukaryota; kingdom Fungi; phylum Zoopagomycota; class Zoopagomycetes; order Zoopagales; family Zoopagaceae; genus Zoophagus; species Zoophagus insidians. The sequence continues at coordinate 4,342 of QZWR01000028.1, read as the reverse complement.
CATGAGGGCCTTGGAGAAATTTTCGAAGCTGCTGGAACCACTCGGTCAAGTCTTTCAGCTCAATCCAACTGCCATCCACATCTACTACGATGAATCCGGACCTTCCATAGCCTTTAACAAAGGCCGCTCTTTATTCTTTAACCTGCGATACTACCGACAACTGCATTATTCTGCCGCAATAACGAATGACACATTTGATGCGTACGTTTATTGGTTTCTGACTTTTTGTCATGAACTTGCCCATAATTTTGAACAAGCGCACAATTCTCAGCATGAATTTTATTTTAGCTCTTTTGGAGAGATTTATTTCGGGAAACTATGTGTATTGTTACAAGGCATGAACGTATTGCCCACTGCTTCAACTTAATAAAGAAATACTTTATCACGTGATTAGCATGGATGAATTTGAAGAATTTGTAAAGGATTATGTCCCTTATGTTCCGCCAAGACAAGAACGTCAAAAGAAATTAGAACTCCTGACTGGAGGACGCAGCTCTAAACTGAATCAAGTTGAGGATACAACCAATGATTCTGAAAATTCCTTGGTTGGATCTAGTTCTGCTGTGGTGGGACCAAGAGGCAAAATTAGCCTGGTAGATCAAGCCTTCCAATTAAAAGGAACCCTTTCAAATAGCACCCCAATGATGGCAATACCCTCTCATCCGGAGGTTAATCAGGAAGAGGAAGAAAAGAAGATCTTAGATTCCCTAAGAGCCGCGCAGATCAAACTAGCTTCTGTTACTGAATTAGCACAAGGAATCAAGTATATCGAACCAATGCCTAGCTCGTAAGCTTACCCCTATCATTTGAACCCTATATAGAATAGCTGGTACCCACCGAAGCATATAAGAGAACGTTCAGAAGAGCAAAATCAGGAAATAAGAAAGAGATATCATATTTTGGTTGAAGGAGAAGGAATTCCACCTCCTGTCCTCACTTTTTTGGTATTTCTTACCTTTTTGTTGCTAATTATGTGTGGTATTTCGGTAGGAAATGAGATTCCCTTCAGCTATTTTGAAATATTTGAAAAAGAAAAAAATCAATAAACCAACTCCCATACAGCTTCAAGGGCTACCAGCTGCATTAAGTGGAAGAGATATGATTGGCATTGCGTTTACTGGTTCTGGTAAAACACTGGCATTCGTACTTCCGCTGGTGATGTTGGCGCTGGAAAATGAGTTAAAAATGCCATTTATTCCGAAAGAAGGGCCTATTGGTCTTATCCTTTGTCCATCGGTACTTTGCCTCTTTCCTCATTTTTTTCCATAAGATTGCTCAAAGGCGGGAATAGAGAGAATTGGCCAGACAAACTTATGAATCTATCTTGGAAATCTTTGAAGCATTAGAACATGGAGGTCATCCCCGACTTCGTGCTGTTTTATGTATAGGAGGAATATCCATGCATGATCAATCTTATGCAATTTCAAAGTAACCCTTGTTGCCTTTTAATATATTTAATGGTTTAGAGGTTTTCACGTCCTAGTCGCCACGCCTGGAAGACTTCAAGATAAGTTACAACGTGGTGAGATAAACTTGGACATTTGCAAGTATATTTGTATGGATGAAGCGGATAGGATGATAGATTTGGGCTTTGAAGTTGAAGTTAGAAATATAATGTCCTACCTCAAAGTAAGATATTCCTTCCTCAACTCTGATACAAAAATTACAGCATCAACGTCAAACGGTACTTTATTCAGCCACTATGCCCAAAAAGATCCAAGACTTTGCTCGGGAATCTTTAGTAAAGCCTATTGTTGTGAATGTGGGAAGAGCTGGTGCAGCAAACTTAGATGTGATCCAAGAAATTGAATATGTGAAGCAAGAAGCAAAGATGGTATATCTCTTGGATTGTTTGCAAAAAACAGCTCCACCGGTATTTTCCTTTTTAAGAATCAAGGTTGCTTAATCCATTAACAAAAAGGTTCTGATATTTGCTGAAAACAAAAGCGATGTGGATGATATCTATGAATATTTACTCTTGAAAGGTGTAGACGCCGTAGCCATTCACGGAGGAAAATGTATGTTTCGCCTCTTCACGCATTATAATTAACCTGATTTTTGTTAGCACAGGAAGAAAGAGAATATGCTGTCAAGGCTTTTAAATCTTACAAAAAAGACATATTGGTTGCTACTGACGTTGCATCCAAAGGTTTAGATTTTGCTGAAATCCAACATGTAATAAATTTTGACATGCCTAAAGAGATTGAGGATTATGGTATTTTCATTCTGAACTTATATCTATTGCTAATTTACGGTCACCTCAAGTTCATCGAATAGGTAGAACTGGCCGCTGTGGTAAGACGGGTATAGCTACGACGTTTGTTAATATTTCCACGCCGGAATCGGTCATGTTGGACTTGAAACATCTGTTGATAGAAGCAAAACAGCGTGTGCCTCCATTTTTGGCAGTTTTGGATGATCCTGCAGAGAATTTTATACACAAGCCACAAGAGAGGGGTACAGAAGAAAAGGGATGCGCAGTCTGTGGTGGTTTGGGTCACAGAGTCACCAACTGTCCGAAATTGGATACACAACGTCGGATGCAAATGAGCAGCATGTTGAGCAGAAACACTATGGGAGACAGGGCAGGATATTAAGCTGAAATATGCTTTTGTTTATTCGCAGCAGTAGCAGAAGGAGAGGAATAAAATGCTTTTTGTAAAATTCCAAGCAAAACACCCAGCACCTCTCTCAATTGTTTCTTCTTTGGAAGGCCATATCGATCAGCCCCTTGGACATCTACCAAGTTTAACTCCAACTGATAATCATCCGCCACACAATCCCCAAGAATTACGAATAACCAAAATTCCCCATCAGTTAAAAGCCCATAATGAACATCATTGCTTTTCATTCTCTTCAGCTAGATTTAGCAAACATATTAAAAAAGCCCTTACTATTCGTGTTAATTCCAAAGCCATCAAGGTCCAAGCCTTGGATTTTGAGGAGACTTCATGAAAAATGATGGGAAAGTACATATCATCTCGTTTCAACATGATATCCAGACTACCAAACATGGGAATGCCAGACTCTGCATTAAATTCAAAGTTTTCTATTTGTGAAATTGCAGCGTTTGTGTTTGTTTGTTTGGAATATTCCTCTAGGATTATTAATTTTAAATAACTACCCAAAAGGACTTACCAAGGGCAGAAGCTAAAATCAGCTTTAATAAAGTTCTATTATTTCCTTTAAACTCGACCTAGTAATAGTTTAGCACTACTAGTAGATAATTTAAAGAAAACCTGAATAGAATCTAACAAGATCTGAAAAGTAGGATCCTTGATAAAAGCTTTTGGTGGAATAAAAGGAAGACTCTTTTTACACCTTTGATAAATGCTCAACACTTGGGAAGGTTCCCAAGCTCTAATTTCTAATGTGGGATTCTGGTCGAAGTAAGCAATCTTTCCATTAGCAATCTTGGCGAGTTCTCCAAGTCTAAACTTGGAATTATGCAACGTGGTTTTCTTTGCCGCTTCCGTTGCCGCCTTAGTCGCCGGAAGAATGGAGATTATTTCAAATAAATCTTCAAGGGTACATCCCAACCATTCACAACTCTCTGGCCAAGAAGATTTCTTCTTATCCTGAGTCAAGTTATAAAGAACTTGTCCAGTAACACGAAGAGCATAAAGCTTTTCCACCAAAGCCATTGGAATTCCTTCTTCTGTCAAGCCAGACAGATATTTGTATAGTTCATCTCGGTTATAGTGTATCACTTCTATAGGATCCTGTCAGTAACTATTTTTTTTGGTGAAAATATTTACCACGGTCACGACAAGGAGGAGAGGTCATTTTTTTAGCATAAATCACGTTTTTTTTGGTACTTTGTTGACTGCCCCCTGTCATGTGTTATTACCATTGCCTCAGGCCTCAGAGCCTGACAATATCCATTATACTGTCAGGAAAACAATTAGTTTTGTCATGTCAGGAAAATAATTTGTCGAATAGATAATGAATAATATTAAATAATGGTGTCACGTGAAAAGCATTTGTAAGCAGCACTGTTAAAAGTGTGCTGCTTTTCGAAATAATAATAAAGAATAACGACTTTCCCCTTCATAAAATTTTCTTTTATTATTACACTTTCACTCTCTCTTTCCTCACTATGTCAGGACAATAATTTGTCAAATTGATAATGTCAGGCTTTAGAAGCCTGATGGGTTGAACTTTCTGCTGTTGCTGTTGAACCGAAGTTGCAAGAGTGCAACTTGGGAGGGAATAAAGTCAACAGACAAGAGAGGTAAGTGGGTGTTAGGCTTTTGACGGCCTACGGTTTTTGGAACTCCTTAAGTCTGATTTATAAACCTACCGTTAATCACAACAAGTATGATTAAAGGATAAGAAAAAC
>QZWR01000326.1:0-18938 GCA_004114325.1 Zoophagus insidians | reverse complement strand
AAATGCGAAAAGGTGTTCTTGAACTCTGCATACTTTCTATCCTCTCGCAAGGAGATGCTTATCCAACAGAAATTATAGATAAACTAAAAGATACAAAGTTAGTAGTAGTTGAAGGAACCTTATATCCATTATTAACACGATTAAAAAATACAGGCCTTCTGGGCTATCGCTGGGAGGAAAGTACCAGCGGGCCGCCGCGAAAATATTATAAGCTCACTGAAATAGGAGAAAAATATTTAAAAGAGCTCCAGGTATCATGGGCCGAACTGGTAGATGCCGTTAATAAAACAATTGAAAAAGGAAAAAATAACATTTAAAATATTAAAAAATGAACAAGACAGTAACTATAAATATAAGCGGTATAATTTTTCATATAGAAGAAGATGCCTACGATAGCTTAAGCAAATACCTGGCAACAATCAAAGGATACTTTAGCAATACCGATGGTGGTAACGAGATCATGAGTGATATCGAATCGCGCATAGCAGAACTACTTCAGGAAAAAGTAAATGCAGTAAAACAAGTTGTATTAATGGCAGATGTAGATTATGTAAAAGGCATAATGGGAAAGCCAGAAGATTTTGGCGGAGATCAACCAAAAGAAGAAAATAAAACACAACATGAAGAAAGTTTTTCTAACGAAAAAATTAAACGCAGATTGTTCAGAAATCCTGATGAAAAGGCAATTGGTGGGGTTTGTAGCGGTTTGGCAGCTTACTTCGATGTGGATACTGTTTGGATTCGTTTAGCCATGTTCTTATTAATATTTTTTGGTGGTTTAAGTTTGTGGGTATATATTATTTTATGGATAATTATTCCGGAAGCAAAAACAACTGCCGAAAAATTTGCTATGCGTGGCGAATCTGCCAATATCAATAACATTTTTAAATCGTTTAAAGATGAAGCAGAAGATGTAAAGAATCGTTTTACAAATAACGATTATCATAATGGCATACGTGGTAATATTTCAAGAATATTAAATGGTTTCTTTAATATTTTTGGCCGCTTGTTTGGTTTTTTACTTTTAATGATAGGCTGTGCATTTTTATTTGCATACATAACATCTCTCTTTGGTATTACTGCTGCAGGCTCAAGCGTAGACGTAGAAAACTGGAAATCGGTGATCTTTAGTTCTTCATCAGATTATGCTTTGGCAGTTATATCATTTATAATTGTTCTGGGAGTTCCAGTTTTTATGCTTTTATATTCGGGTATAAAATTATTATTCAAAATAAAATACAGTAACCGCTGGTTAAATTTAAGTTTAGGTGTTACCTGGTTATTAGGAATAATAATTGGTTTTTATGTAACGGTTTCAACAGTAAAACAATTCAGCGAAAGCTCTAAAGTAAAAGAAACAGCTGAATTACATGGCATTGGCGATACATTAATAATAAAATTAAACCCGGCAACTACAACATTAAAAGCATTTGGTTATGAAAATATAGATGATCTTGATTCGTATTTTGGAACACATAATAAAGATTATACTTTTGGAGAATCTAACGGCAAACTAAGTATTATTGGTAGAGCAAATATTGATGTAATTGAAAGCAATTCAGATAGTATTGAAGTGTTAATTAATTACACTTCAAGAGGTAATACAAAACGTGTAGCGAATGAAAATGCAAAAGCGATAAAATACGCTTACACTCAAAATAATAATGAAATAATTTTTGACGAAATATTTACTGTTTTAGAAGGAACAAAATTCCGTGCACAGGAAGTAGACATTAAAATTAAACTGCCAAAAGGAAAAGTAATTTATTTTGATAAAAGCGTAAAATATTCTTTAGATGATGTTGAGAACACTACAAATACCTGGGATGGCAATATGGTCAGCCGCAGATGGCAAATGACAGAAGGTGGTTTAAAATGTATTGATTGTAATGGTTTGGAAGAATTAGAAGATGAGTACGGTAATCGCAAACAAGACTTTAGAAATAAACATATTACCATTAATGAAGATGGCATAAAAGTAAATGGTAAAGACGCCGAAATAAAAATAGATGAAAATGGTATAAGGATCAAAACGCCTGATTCGCCAGATCAACCGGATAGTCCTGACCAGCCGGGTAAAGATTCAAAAGGCAATAAAGGAGCAAAGTCAGAGAAAAACGAGAAAGGCTCTAAAGGAGGAAAATAATTTTTGTGGAAAGAAATTGTGACTTTTAGTACGTTGTTATGTTTTACTCAAGAGATTACAGAATTTATTGAAACATAAAATAAAAATTAATGTGTAACAATTATATAGTTTACTATTTAATAACACGCACTTCACAAGACACTTAATAGAATAAAATACTTTTGTAAAAATTAATAGTCAAGTTTTTTTCATGTGAACCAAACCGCAATTCCTGCTGCAATAGGGTTGCGGTTTTTTTACTTCTTCAAAAACAATAAATTCCTTTTTAACCCTTTATACTTGGTTCGTTTTACTGCTGAATTTTTAAAAATGGTATTAAATGTTTCTTCTGTGATATCATCCCATTCAGCTTCTGTGTACATAAGCAAACCGTTAGTGTTTTTAAATTGATCTTCATCATGCGGCATGCTAAAGCTGTTCCAGGGGCAAACATCCTGGCAAACATCACAGCCAAAAGCCCAACCATTCATTTTATCTTTAAATTCAGTTGGGATATTTTCTTTTAATTCTATAGTTAAATAGCTGATGCATTTACTGCCATCCACAATGTAAGGCGCAACAATGGCTTCGGTAGGGCAGGCATCGATGCATTTAGTGCAAGTGCCGCAATAATCTTTTATAGGCCCGTCGTATTCTAATTCCACATCAATAATTAATTCGGCAATAAAAAAGAAAGAGCCTTGTTGTTTATTAATTAAATTAGAATTTTTTCCAACCCAGCCCAAACCACTTTTGGCAGCCCACACTTTATCCATTACTGGCGCACTGTCCACAAATGCTCTCCCCGAAATATTCCCTATCTCTTGCTTTAAAGAAAATAAAAATTCGTTTAGTTTATTTTTAATTACTTCATGGTAATCTGTTCCAAAAGCATACTTGCTTATTTTTGGCGAACCTTCATTTTGTTTTTGTTCAGGATAATAATTATATAACAATGAAATAACGGATCTTGCATTATCTACTAACAAACGCGGATCTAAACGTTTATCAAAATAATTTTCCATGTATTTCATCTGGCCTTGTTTATTTTCTTTGAGCCAATTTTCTAAACGCGGGGCTTCTTCTTCTAAAAATTCAGCCTTGCTTATACCGCAAAAATCAAAACCAAGACGCTTTGCCTCTTTCTTTATAAAAACGGAATTCTTATTTGAGTTGGATGTCAATTCTGTAAAGGTATTAAATACTGGCTTTTTTAACCTCTCTTAAAATCTACGCTAAAACACTTAAATCTAAATCGTTAAACATGTGTTTTTATTCTTTTAACAATTATTTAATCGACAAAATTTGGTTTCCGACCGATTAATTACCGATATTTGCACCGGAATTTCAGAACCACCTGTAAAAAATTGAAATTCAATTGATTACAGTTAATATTCTGAATAACAATATAATAACAATATAATAATAACAACAATGAAAACATCAAATCCTTTTATCGACACAATGGTTGAAACTCAAACCCAGTATTTAAATACCTGGATGGATTCTGCAAAAAAAATGCAAGCTGCTTTAAGTAATGGTAATATTACCAATGAAGGCCAAACAATATATAAAGAGTGGTTGGAAAAACAAATGTCGATTTTAAATGGCATGCAACAATCATCTGCAAATATGTTCAACGCCGGCGAAAATAATCCACAGGAATTTTTCAAAAATTGGTTTAATCAGCAATCTTCTTACGCAAAGCAAATGGCAGATTTTAACCAAAGCATTAACAACAGCTTTCAAAGCTTTGGTAAAACGCCACAAGATTATATGAGCAATTTTGGTCAGACAAATACTGCTTTTACAAATATTTATAATTCATGGATGAACACGTTAAATTCATCTTACGATTCAATGAGCAAAAACATGGGTGGCGGTTTTAATAAAGATGTATTCACCAACTTTGTACAAGGCAGCCAAATGTATGCTAAAATGCAGGAGTTTTTTCAACCAATGGCAGATGCCATGAAAAAAAGGCCAATTCAACATGGATGCTTTTAAAAATTATTTTACTGCTGATAGTTATAGTAACTTAACTAAACAAATGTTTGGTAATTTTTATACCGGTGCTTCGTTAAAAGAGGTGTATGATAATGGTATGAAACAAGTACAAGGTTTTTTTACTAACAATAATAATTTAGCAAAAGAATATTACGCTCAGGTTCAAAACATGTCAAAAGAAATTCCAAATGTTTTTGCTGGTGATCATTCTAACATGGCGGCATTAAAAGAGCTTTACAATAAAACCAATAATATTTTTGGCAAAACATTTGAGCCTTTATTAAAGTTAGCTAATCCTGGAAAAGAAAAAGAAAACGTTGAAGCTACAATTGCTTTAATGGATAAAATGACTGAGTACAGCATTAAACAATCAGAATTACAAATGCAATTGCAAGCTACCACTCAAAAAAGTATAGAAAAAATTGCAAAAGATTACTCTGAAAAATTCAGCAATCCTGCTAATTTAACCCAAACTCCAAATGCACAAGAAATGTATAATGAGTGGGTAAAAGTAAACGAGCAGTTATTTACAGAATTATTTGCGACAGACGAATTCAGCAAAGTAAAAGCAGAAACTTTAAGCTTAAGCATGGATGTTAAAAAACATTTCGAATCGCAATTTGAACATGTATTTGAAAATTACCCTGTAGTTTTTAAATCAGAAGTGGAAGAAATGCAAAAAGCTGTTTACGAATTAAAAAAACAGGTTAAAGACCTTCAATCTAAATTAGCTGCACAAGGCGCTGATCTTTTTGAAGATGACAAAAACTCTAAAAAGAAAAAATAGTACTTATAGCTAAGAACCCTAAAAGCCGTCCGTTTGTGTGTTTGCAGGACGGCTTTTTTTGTTTATATTAGTTGAGAAACTTTAAATTATGGAAACAGATATCATAAAAGAAATGGCCGATATGAGCCAGAAGGTTTTAAAAAGCTACGAAACATTAAAAAATATTAAAGCAGTAGAAATTGCTACTACTCCAAAAACAGCAGTTTATAATGAAGATAAATTAACGCTTTATCGCTATAACCGTGATACGGATGCTACTTTTAAAACACCCATCTTAATTGTTTACGCCTTAGTAAACACTTACAAAATGCTCGATATTCAACCAGACCGCAGCTATATAAAAAATTTATTAAATGCCGGGTTTGATGTGTATTTAATTGATTGGGGAAATCCGACGGCGGGCGATAAGTATTTAAGCATGGATGATTATGTGAATGGTTACATAAATAATTGTGTTGATTTTGTACGCAAAAAAAACCGTATCGAGAAAATTAATATTTTAAGTATTTGCCAGGGTGGAACGTTGAGCGTTATTTATGCTTCATTGTATCCCAACAAAATAAAAAATTTGGTTACGCACGTAACGCCTGTTGACTTTAGTACAAATGACGGCTTGCTTTTTAAATGGAGCAAGGATATGGATTTTGATAAATTGGTAGATGCAAATCATGGCTTAATTCCTGGTGATTTTTTAAACCAGGGTTTTGATATGCTAAAACCCATGATGAAAGTTCAGAAACAACAAACATTGAATAATAGTTTGGAAGATCCTGATAAGCTGATGAATTTTTTACGTATGGAAAAATGGATCGCTGAAAGCCCGGATCAGGCAGGCGAATGCTTCCGTCAATTTATGAAAGATCTTTACCAGAAAAATAAATTAGCAAAGGGCGAATTAGAAATTGGCGGTAAAAAAGTGAATTTAAAAAATCTTACTTCGCCGTTATTAAATATTTATGCTACCGAAGATCATTTGGTGCCACCGGCTGCAACTATTCCTTTAAATGATTTAGTTGGAAGCAAGGACAAAGAACTTTATAGTTTTAAAGGTGGCCATATTGGTGTTTTTGTAGGTAGCAAATCGCAAAAAGAATTAGCGCCTGCCGTAACAAAATGGTTAAAGGATAGAGATAAGTAACTGTTTAAAGCTGTCACTTCGAATAATCCGAAGCGATAGCGAAGGATGTATCGAGAAGTTTTTTAATACCGTTCTCGATACAATTTTTTGCAAGAACAGGCAAAAAATCACTCGAACTGACAAGGAAAAATACATTAAAAAAGTCTCGTTTTAAAATGAGGCTTTTTTGTTTAATATGCATAGTCACTTAAGTATTCATATGGTTTTGTTAATTTACCATCAATAGCAATGCTGGCGCGTTCAATAATTTTATCTTTATCTTCAGAAATTAAAAATGGTAACACACGTTCTGCAAGATCTTTTCCAAAATCATCGCTGGCATCGCGGGGTAATTCACAAGGTAAATTATCTACTGCCATAATACAAATAGTATCCTTATTAAACGGTAGATCTTCTTTACCGGTTACAATATTATAGCCATAAAAAGGTTGTGCAATACTGCTGGCGCGAACGGTTGTAGGTACAGAGCCATCAATATCGCAGGTGATATCGGCAATAACCGACATGTGAAAATCTTTTTCTTTCATATCTGTTACAGTAAACATTTTTGGTGAGCGCGGATCCCAATAATGTGCAGATAAAAACAGGTCGGTAATTTTTGTAAACGCGCTAAACTTAGATACAAAATGTTCAGGGTGTTTAAAAAAATCGTTAAGATCAAAATTATGGTCATCGGGTCTTTCTACATAATCACGCGGGTTTAACTGGCAATATACAGGTTCGCGAAAGGAAGCCATTAAAAATTCTTCGGGTGTAACTTTGCGTATTCGCAGAGCACTCAAAGTTTCTATTACACCGTTGGCAACACGTCCGCCACCAGTTAAAGCAATTTTTATATTTGGTAATTTTACGCGTTTTAATTCTTCTTCCATTTCAGCCCTGTCACGACAATGATTTGCGGGCTTTAAACGAAACAGATCATATTTTAAGCCGTATCCTAAAATACCATTATAGGCTCCAACAACACCGGCATATCGGCCAAAACCAATAATGCGGTTATGATTTTTATCTGTTAATGTTTCATAATCTATCATTTGAATTTTCTTTTCAATAATAGCGTTCATTAATTTTTTGTTGTGCGGTTGTTTTTTAATAGTATGCGAAAAGAAAAAATATTTTTTTCCGGGAATAATAAATTGAGGCGGAACTTCTTTTACGCCCATTAAAACATCACAATCTCTAAGATCTTCCTGTAAAGTAATACCAAAAGAGGTATATTCATCGTCGCTGTAGCATCTTATTTTACTTGGCTGTACAACAATCTCAATATTGGGATATTTTCGGGTAAGATCTGAGCAAATAAGGGGGGTAAGTGGCACGCGTTTATCCGGCGGACTCTTTTCTTCGCGTAAAACGCCTATTTTAATTCTTTGCATTCTATTTTGTATTTTTACAAAGATAACATTTATGCCTTTTTTAAGACAAGTTTCAATTATTATTTTTTTCACCTTCTTTATTAGCGGGCATTACTTTTCACAATCAGGAAAGGAGTCGGCACTTGTAAAAAAATACTCTCCAATACAGCTAAAAACAGATGCAGAGGTGATGAAAAATGTGATACTGGCCATGCATCCGGTAATTGGAATTTACAATACGAGGGATTATTATACCAGGTTATTTAATGACTTTATTTCTGGCCTTAATGATAGTTTAACCGAAAAACAATTTAGGATAAAAACCAAAATTGTAATTGATGAATTGCATTGCGGCCATACCGAAGCAATGCTTTCAAAAGCTTATTATCGCGAAGCTTCAAAAATTACCTATAATTTTTCGCCTTATTTTTTTCTGCCTATTAATGAAAAAGTATATGTACTTGCTTCTATGAACAAGAAAAAAGATACACTTTTAAAACGTGGTGTTGAAATTGTTTCAATAAACGGTGTAAAGGTAGATTCGATGTTGCGTTATTGTAAACATTTTATAAGCACAGATGGCTATAATCGCACGGGAAAAGATCACTACATGCAATTGGCGTTTAATTCATATTACCTTTCTTTATTTGGAAGGCCTGATACTTTTAATGTTGAATATTTAAATGGAAAAACAATCAAAAATATAAAGTATGCAGCGTTCAAAGCAAAAACAATTCCATCCATACCATTGGGTGTAAAGGCAGATAGCACTTACACGCATTACCGTTTAGCTAAAATGCGTTTTGGGTATCTTGATCCTGAAAATAAAAGTTTTTTATTACATATAGAAGCATTTTCGAGAAGACGAACCAGTAAAGCCTATCGAAAAATATTTAGAAAATTAAAAAAGAATAATACAGAGAATCTTATTATAGATCTGAGAAACAATGGCGGTGGAAGTTTAGAGAATAGTTATAATTTATTAAGTTACTTGCTTGAAAAAAAAGAAACGCAAACTTTGCGCACACATATAAAATCTTATCCATATAAAAAATATACCAAAGGCAATATTTGGTTTAAATTAATGCGTTTTGGTTTTGGGATTATTTCAAAAAAGAAAACAATAAACGATACGGATTATTTTATTTATACAATAAAACCAAGAAAGAAAAATCACTATGATAAAAAGATTTTTGTTTTAATAAACGGTGGGTCATTTTCTGCATCTTGCTTAGTGGCTGCATATTTAAAAGCAAGCAACAGAGCTATTTTTGTTGGTGAAGAAACCTCTGGCGCGATGGAAGGTTGTAATGCCGGAATTACGCCTTATTACACCTTACCAAATACAAAATCAAAATTAAGAATGCCGGCCTTTAGAATTGTTCATGATATTTGCCCGCAAATAACAGGCCGTGGTATTATGCCCGATTATAAAATAGAATATACTATGAAAGATATTTTAGCAAAAAAAGATCTGGAAATTTTAAAAGTAAAAGAATTAATAAATAAATAATATGAAATTTTTTAAAATCATTGTTCTGTTGGCAATTGCCAATGTTGCTCTTGCACAGGGAGGTTTTTTAAATGATAGCCTTGACACTTACATTAAACATGAAATGAAGCGTTGGAGACTACCGGGAATGGCAATTGCTATTGTAAAAAACGGTAAAGTTGTTTTTATGAAAGGATATGGCTATGCTGATAAAATAAAAAAAATACCCGTAACTGAAAACACCGTTTTTCAAATTGCATCTTGCACAAAAGCATTTACCGGTACATCGTTAGCCCTGTTGGAACATTATGGTAAATTACATTTAGATGATAAGGTAAAAAAATATTTGCCTTATTTTAAAATGAATGAAGAATGGCTCACGCAACAAATTTCTATTCGTGATATTTTATCGCATCGTATTGGATTTGGTACTTTTCAAAGTGATTTTACGAATTTTAATTCAACCAAATCAAGAAAAGCATTGATCGAGAATATGGCGAATGTAACACCTAAATATGGCTTGCGTGAAGCCTATGGTTATTGCAATCTGGGTTTTATAACAGCAGGAGAAATTATTCCGGCAGTTTGCGATACAAGTTGGGATGATTATTTAAAATATCATTATTTTATGCCACTTGAAATGAAAAATACGTCTACGTTTCAAAAAGATTTTTTTGCTTCTGCAAATGCTTCAAAAGCTTATACGATAATAGATACAACACTTGTTGAAATTGAAGCAATGAAACTGGACAATGTGGGCCCTTCAGCCTCTATTTCTTCAACAGTAAATGATATGAGCAAATGGCTGATCATGCAATTAGCAAATGGGAAATATAACAATGTGCAAGTGGTGCCAGCTAATGTGATCAAAAACACACGAATATCAAATACAATTGTTGGAGAAGGAGAAGGTGGCGGAAATAATTTTGAAAATTACGGGTTGGGTTGGTTCTTAAAAGATGAAGGTGCAAAAAAAGTGGTGATGCATGCAGGTGGTGTAAATGGTTTTTTGAGCAACACTGTTTTAATTCCTGAAGAAAACACCGGCTTTGTTATTCTTACCAATAGTGATGCCCAATACTTATTTGAATCGTTAACTAAAATTTTGATTCGCGATATTACCAGGCAGAGCTACAATGATTACAACACACAATACTTTACATATTTTATGGCTAAGGCTTTGCGTGAACAAAAAAATGTAGAAAAAACGCGTACAAAAGTTTTAGCATATAAATCTAAAGCTGAAGATTATAAAAAGTTGGAAGGCACTTATTTTAATAAACTATATGGCAAAATAACCGTGACTACAAAAGATAAATATGCGGAAGTAGATTTTGAGTTTCATCCGCAATATAAAGCAAAAGTTCAGTTTTCTAGCCCAAATTCTTTAATGATCGAATATAAAGACGCTACATTAGGTGTGCAGGAAATAAAATGTGACGATAAAACAATTGAAATAAAAGTAAATCCTTCATTGGACATGGATTCTTATTTATTCACAAAAAAATAAATTGTTTATTAAAGAGGTTCGATAGCATTGATCATTTCAAACAATTCCTTTTCGGTTTGCGGGCTCATTAATTGTTTGTTTTCCTGCCAGGCGTAAATGATATAAAAATGATCTTCTACTTTTGTGAAATAACGAATAACATCAAACGATTTTTCATTATTTTTCCTGGCATCTGTAAAATTTGATTTTTTTCTTTCGAAGGAAAAGGCTTTATTTTTTGTCTTGTCGTATTTTTGCACATCAACAAATGCTAAAGAGCCTACAAAATTTCTTTTTGTAGAATCCAATCCTGATTGCGAACTTGGATAAACTAATACATTCATTTTACCATCTTTATGTTGTTTGCTGAATTTTACACCCGAACATTTGCACAAGGCATTACCTGATTTTTCCCAATCCAGTGCATCGCCAAATTCTTCTGCTATCCAGCCGGCGGGTGGCGTGTATTTTAGTTTTAACGGTTTTGATTTAAAGGTTTGCGCTACTGAAATAGTAGTGATAGTCAGGCTTATGAGTATTGTAGCGAAGATATTTTTCATGACATTGATTTTAAAATATTAGTTAAATATAAATAAAATAAAAATTTAAGCGTGTGGCAGGCTTATAAATTTTAGTAAATTTGTGTATCAGTTCTTTATTTATGGGTCCGACCGGTTTTGACAGTAAGCGCATCAGATAGGTAAGCATGTAGAGCGTTGTAAGACGAGCTCTTTAAACTGAACTTTCAAAACTTTTATTTGGCGAAGATAATTCTTACGCTATGGCTGCTTAATTTAGAATTAAGTGTCCTTTGCTTTCCAGGGAGCTAAGTTGCTCTGCGCTTTGGGTAAAGCATCATAAATGCGCAATTTGTTTTACAAATGTTACTATGTAAAACAATATTAGTAACTAAGTTAAAGATTGGTTTGATATAACGCCTGCCTTTAGCCTACAATCAAGTTATAACTAAACGTGTAGAAAGCTTATTTTTTCCTTATTTGGACGAGAGTTCGAATCTCTCCGGATCCACTGATAAATGCAAAAGTCCTGCTGCAAGGCGGGACTTTTTGTTTTTCCGGATGCGCTGAAAATTTACTTTCAAAAGCAGAAGGAAAAACAAAAAGCATTTTGCAAGGCTAAATGGCCTTAGCATTTTGACTCGTGGTTAAGTGAGATCAGCGAAGCTAACCTCTTTTTACGGGTGATTTTCTTTTAAACAAAATTTCACAATTTTTTTCCTTGATCAAAACGAAGCAAAAAATCAAATCAGAAAATATTACAGAATTTTTTTAAGGCCACTCACATAGCCATGCAATGCAAAAGCCACGCGATAAACTAACTTTTATTTTAGAGCTAGCGTTGAAAGTTTCGCAGTTAAAGGCTGCATACGTATTGTCCAAATTACAGAACTCCTACTTTGTACCTTCCAAATTAAATTGAGGCTTGTCGGTTAGATAATTGAAGCATCTTTCTCCAACCGGATCATACAACTTATCACTATTAAGCAAAAGGTAGTCAGGTCGGCGGGGAGGACACCACGAAACCATAGTCATAGGATCTGCATAGCTATATTCAGGTTTTCCTTTCAGCAAAGTTTGATATCTTAAATAAATTGTGTCACCTGAAATACAGTAATTACCTATTCTATAGTCTATTCTATCCAATTTATGATACGTCTCGTAAATGAATGCCTGGTTATTCCGAAGTCTAAGCACGGATATATGTGATGCGTAATCAGTATAGCTGTAGTAATACTCATTTTCCAGTGCAGGAGAATTGAATTCGGGTGGTAATAAGTCATTGAAAGGGTGAATGCTGATAATAACAATTGAGTCAGTTTTAGGGTTGGAAGAATAGCCATTATCAGGTCTATGAGAACTGAACGAGAGAGGTAATACATTCTTGGAAAGATCGTACCTAGAACTGGCTGAGTCGATTCTGGATTTTAATTGGTGAACGTTTACTTTTATGTCTTGTTTCAGGAAAAAAGTTTTAAAGTCTTTAAAGTTTAAGGCGCCCTTTATTTCTTTCATGACAAGGTCTCCTATAACAAGATCTTCGTCTATAGATTTTCGTGAAAACAGATAACATATATTTCGAGTACTTGAACCATATAATGTAACAAATACAACATAGTTTTCATATTTATCAACGGCAAACCATTTAAGTTGGAGAGGTTTTCCATTGACCTTTTCTTTTGGGTTGGCAATGTCGGTAACGCTTTCGAAGAGAGCAGATATAATGTCGGTTGGAATTTTGTATTTATCATATTGTACTTTAAACGCCGTTGAGTTGAAAAAAATGGCTTTCCACCTCTCGGAACCTTGTGCGAACGAAATGATGTTCTGCAATGAAAACAATATTATGATGATAAAATGTTTTTTCATTTTTAATGTCTATCCACAGCTTACCTATAACTAGTGTATAGATGCCACGTATCCGATTTTAATCACATGTAACGTTTCAAGTCAAGGTATACAAAACTATTAAAATAACATAATAGAAACAATAAAGCCTGTAAAATTGAAATGCTGTTAAGAATTTGCCAAAAACCTTCCCAATCTGACTAAGGGCTTTTCGGAGATAGGCGTTAGATAATCTCTCAATAACCACAAGGTGCTTTGCAAAATAACCTTCACATTTTGACTCGGGGTTAGGGGAGGTTAGCGTAGCTGATCTCTCCAGGTCCACACAACAAAAGGCTTGATAATAATCAAGGGCTTTTTTGTTTGATAGCTGAATGACATCGAACTCTAATAACTCTAAATATTAATTTTTGCGTCTTTTGAAGCCTGTTGCGTCTATCTATTGCAGTCGATATTGATTGTAACTTAAAAACAAAGATCATGAACGATAACAAAGAAAAAGGCTGCAATTGCGGTGGCACTTGCACTTGTACATGTGGCTCAAGCTGCTGTTAAGCAAAAAGCGGGGTAACAAGGTTATCCCGCTTTATTTTAAACATCACAGGTAGTGCATTTGCTTTTTGCTGATACGATATTGCCGTATTTATCGGCAGAAACATCGCAGCATTTAGAAAAATATTCCTTCAATAATTCTCTTCCTCTTTGAACCCTGCTTTTTGCACCTGAATAAGAAATGTTTAATTTTTCTGCTAATTGTAATTGACTGAGATTATTTAATTCTACTAAAGAAATAGCTTCGTTATATTTTTGAGGTAGGTTCTTTATAAAGGAGGTAAGGCATTTACCAAATTGAAAATCATTTTTTGGTTCGTTGACCTCTTCGGGTAAATCTATTTCACCTGTACTAATAGCAATTTTGTTTTTTCTAAAATGATCATTGATGGCGTTTCTTGTAATTTGATAAGCCCATTGTTCTAAACGATCTTTATTTTCGAGTTTATCCAGATTCAAATGTATTTTCAAGAAAACATCTTGAAGAATATCGTTACAAACATCTTCATCTTTTACCTTTGAAAGAATAAATCTTTTCAATCTTTGGTTATAATCATACCAAATTTTTTCAGTGGCTATCTCCATAATCATTTTTATTTAATTGTATCGGTTGTATTGGGCTGGCGCATTCACCAATACAAGCACCGCTTTTGCAACAGGCAAATAAAATAGGTGCCGGTGAAGTAACGCCGCCTGTTATTGATGTCCAAATAGACTTTTTTTGCTTTCATAATTTAATTCGCTTTTTCTTTTAATACTCTCCAGCAAAACACAGCTAAAATTGCGCCTATGATTGGGGCTGAAAGATAAATCCAAAGATGTTCTAAATGACCTGATACTACCGCAGGGGCTAATGAACGGATGGGGTTCATAGATGCGCCACAAATTGGCCCTGCAAACATTGCTTCTAACAAAACAACAAAACCGATTGCTAAACCCGCAAACATACCTTGCTCTTTACTCCCTTTAGCAACGTGAAGAATAACGAACATTAAAAGAAACGTGAGTATAATTTCCAAAACAAACGATTGCATTGGTATACCTGAAGGCAAAGTTGAGCCTAATACATCGTTAGCAGGAAACAAAAACTTTAAAGTTCCACTTGCCAAAAATGCACCGATTGCCTGACTTCCGATATACGGTAAAATTTCTTTTGCCGGAAATTCTTTTGCTACCCAAAAGGCAATGGTTACAGCAGGGTTTAAATGCGCGCCAGAAATATCACCAACGGTATAGATCATTGCAGTAACAATTAGACCAAAGGTTACGGCTATACCAACGTGTGTAATTACCCCACCGCTTTGCTGATTAATAATTATCGCCCCTGTACCGCAAAACACAAGAGCAAATGTTCCAATTATTTCTGCTAAATATTTTCTCATACTATTCTTTCTTTTTTGTAAAGTTTAAATGGCTCACCTGTACGGTCAATAATACAAAATGCACCGCATTATAAAGGCCTTGTGATTTTGTAATAAGCTCACAAAAAGCAAAAAGTTAAAAAGAAATTTACTGCAAACCCTCATACTTATTTTACTTTTGAAAATACATAAAGGGTTTCTAAAGCAATTTGTTTACAACGCTCATCGTACTTTGCATCTTGTAAGGGCGTATTGTCAAAAGCCTTTGGATCATCATAAGTGGTACCAATGCGTAATTCAACGCCGGGAACGAACGGGCAATTTTCTTCTGCATCGCTACAAGTCATTATTGCTGCAAATTCTTTTAGCGGGTTCTTTGGATCATCATAAACTTTAGAGAAACATACAACGGTTTTTTCGTTATTATCAAAAGAAACATGGTAGGTAGAATTTTTTTCTACGTTGATTGGTTTAATATCAAAACCAACTCTTTTAAGTGCGTTAATAGCGTTGATATTAAAGGCGGTTGCTTCTGTGCCACCAGAAAAGGTATTGATGTTTTTTACTTTGTAATATTCGCTTGCCACTTTTGCCCACACCTGCCCGTAATGACTACGGCGTGAGTTGTGCGTGCAAATGTAAACCAAGTTTATGGGGTTACCCTCTTTTTGTTTTTTACTTATATAGTCTGCAAGCTTTTCCAATAGTTCTTTACGGCGTTGCGGAATGTTTTTAAAATCGGCAGTAAGATTGTCGCAATAGGTTTTTATTAGTGAAAACATACACTCAATTTATTTTAACAGCACTTAGTGCCAGGGGTGCAAACTGATTGGTCTTTCTTTTGCAGGTCGGATAATTTTACTTTTAGTTTGTCTTCCGGAATTCCGCATTTATCAATAGCGAGGCAGGCCGTTTGTTTTTGAGTAAGCAAGAAGTTATTACCACTAAACTCAACACCGTATTTTCCAATAGTGTCGCTTTGATACTCCACTTCAATTTCTCCATCTTCCACACCCAATACTTTTTCGGATAGAGCGATGATGTCGGTTAATTTCTTTGGCGCTAAACGATGATCGAAATCGTTCGCCTCCCATAATTGAAAGCTTACTGTTTTTTCATTGCGCACGGTTCCACCGCAATCAATAAAGTGTTTTGTAACCTGACCAACTTCGGTTACATGAAAATGTTGTGGAACAAAATTACCATTTGGTAATTGAAAGTTTACTTCGTTTACCAAAGCGAGCTGGGTTTTAAATTCAGATAGTTTCATAGTGTGAGTTTTAATTATTTATCGTTAATTGCCGATGTATAAAGGCAATTTTTTTAGCAACATTTACTTTTATCGTTGTAAGCAGTAAAAAGTGCATTCAAATATGTTTTTGCTGTTTCCCATTCTTTTTCATCGATACAATAGCAAACTTTTACGCCGTCAATATCGCCTTTAATAAGTCCGGCATCCTTTAATTCTTTTAAGTGTTGCGATACTGTGCTTTGGGAGAGAGGTAATTCTTCAACAATATCGCCGCAAATGCAAGCTTGTTTTTTTATAAGTAATTCAAGGATGGCAATTCGCGCGGGGTGAGCCAATGCTTTTGTGTATTTGGCAATTTTATTTTGCTTTACTGTGAATTCTTCAGTTTTGGTAGTGCCCATGATTATTTTATATTGTATCGTAATATTACGATAAAATTATTAGACCAGCAAATTTATTTTTGACCCTCGTGTAGAAACCTCGTTTGTTAATTGTTTCAAAATATTTTCTTCGTGATAGTGAAATGCCAACATTCCATTTCTTTTGTGAGCGGCTTGCTCATGCGCCCTAATGAGCCTGTTACTAAAATTTTCATATTTTTTATGACACAAAATTGCGCAACAATAAGCGAGCAGACGTATCTAAATCTGCGTTTATTGTAGCCTATTTTATAGAAAAGGGTGATTAATGCGATTAGAACTAAGCAATTTCAACTAATCTACTAAATGGTGTTAAAGCCCCAATAAATGCCGGGTTTTTTGCCGGCATTGCCAACCCAGTTATCTTGTTAGGTAATAAGATAAAAATAGTGTATTTTTGAAATACTGAGTAAAAAAACCGTTTAACAGGTTCAGCGGTTTTAATTCAAGCGTCCTATTGATTTTTTAGAACCCTCCTATTATTTATCGTAAAAACTTTAATTAAATATGACTAAAGTCATGGCAAAATATTTTTCTTTTTTCATTTTCATGATCTCGCTTGCGTTTCATTCAAATGCTCAAAATAATTCGGCTAACACTAACGGTGTTGAAATCACGAATGAAAGGGGAATGTATTCTAAAGTTTTTTTAAACGAGAGTGGAGAGCACCAGGCTATTTTATCTTCTTCACCGGTGCATTACAAAAAAAATGGCGCATGGGAGGAAATAAATACGGGTTTGTCTTCAAATAAAGATGGTTATCAAAACGAAAGTAATGTTATTCGATCTTATTTTCCAAGCAGCATTGATAGTTCAAATAAAATAAAATTAATTATAAATTCTAACGATGAATTGCTTATTCACTCTGAAAAAAAATTAGTAATACTAAATAGCCTTACGGATTTTAATAAAGCAGCTATTAATTCAAAGACCTCAATCGCAAATGTTAGCGGTAACACCATTAATTATCCCGGGATTTACGAAGGTATTTCTGATGAGTTCACTATATTAAATGGCAAAATAAAAAACAATGTTATTTTAAGTGCCCCCCCAACTTTAGTAAATAATTTATCTACAGGTTATTTTGGTTTTGAAGAAACATTAGAACTTCCAAAAGGATGGAAAATTATAACAGCGGATAAATATACTAATTCATTAACTTCTTCATCTTTATTGATATTGGATTCACTGGGCAATCGCGTTCTAACTATTCCTGAACCTGTTTTTTTTGATAATTATGGGTTGGAGTCCGATGGAAAACATTCTGTTGAAGGAAAATATTTGGTAAGCCGGGAATATGGCAATTGGAGCATTACTACACTTGTGCCAATAGAGTGGTTAAAAAATACAAATACTAAATATCCTGTATCTATTGACCCAAGTGTTGTTTTGGCTGGTATAAACGGTGGATGGCAATCGCCAAACAATTGGGTTGATAATCCGGGCTTTGTATTTCTTGGCGTGTGTTGTGGAAATTTAACGCATAGAGGTTGGATATTATTTAATACTTCATCCATTCCAACTGCTTCATGTATCACCAATGTTGAAATTCAGGTAAATGTAACAACTGTAGTTGCCGCTACACCCGAATTAGTATTTATCAACGATGTAACCGGAGCTTTTGGCCCTTATGGTGGAATTAATGTTGCGGCTTATAACGATTTTGGAAATGGAAATTATACTTCTTTCACTATTAATGGTACTGGCACTTATGGATATTACAGTTTAGGGGGTGCTGCTTGTGCTTTGCTGCAATCTCAACTTCCCGGCGGTTTGTTTGAAACAGCTTTCCAATTTAGTAACGAACCTTCTACCAATTATAAAATTATTGATGGAACAACTTCTACTATAAGGGTTACTTACTCTAATCCTCCTTGTGTTGTTTTACCAATTGAATTGGTTTCGTTTGACGCAAAATGCGATAATAATGGTAATGTAAATTTGCATTGGGCAACAGCGTCGCAAAAAAATAACGATCATTTTACTGTTGAGCGTACTATGAATGGAATTGATTATGAAGTTGTGGGAACAGTTAGCGGAGCTGGAAATAGCAGCGAGATTATTTATTACTCTTTTGTTGACACAAAACCTTTAAACGGAACATCGTATTATTCTCTTAAACAAACTGATATTAGCGGGCAATCGAAAAGCCTTAATTTGGTTGCCGTTAGCTGCAACGATATAAAAGATTTTACTGCAAGTCCTAACCCTAACACAGGAACATTTATTATTGAAGGAGCAGAACAGAATAGCGATATAATTATTAAAGATGTATTAGGACAAATAGTTTTTCAAAATAAAATTACTGGTCAAAAAACTGAAATTGATCTGAGCAAACAATTAGACGGAATTTATTTTATCCAGATATCTACAAAAAGTGGCCTTGTATCAAAGAAAATTATGGTCAACAAATAAATTCGCAATCATTCTTTTTTTCTTATAAAAAATCGCGCTTATCATTTATTTCCTGTAAAAATCTTTAACTTTCGTAAATAGAAATTAATAAACTAAAGCATTCATGGCTGACTTTCAACAATTTTGTTTAAAATTTTCGGAACTGGATCCTGTTG
This sequence comes from Zoophagus insidians, assembly GCA_004114325.1. Lineage (NCBI taxonomy): Eukaryota > Fungi > Zoopagomycota > Zoopagomycetes > Zoopagales > Zoopagaceae > Zoophagus > Zoophagus insidians. The sequence goes on along the minus strand of QZWR01000326.1, from coordinate 25 downwards.
CTGCGCAGGATCTATTTAACGTTGT
>QZWR01000325.1:0-18960 GCA_004114325.1 Zoophagus insidians | reverse complement strand
CCGAGTGGAAGTCCTCCACTTCGGTTCCTCTCCCCTCCCCAAACACATAGGACCTAAAAAGGTTCAAAGTTAGGCTTAAAACCTAACATTAGTATCCTCAACTTTTCTCCAGATTGCCTTTCAAACTGCTTTTGAAACTCCTTGAAATGCTCTAATACAATTGCCGTATCTTTTCTGTAGAGCAGCTTGATATCTGAATAACTGGAGTAATGATCAATGAACAACGACATATATTCACTTCCACCCGCTGTTTCTGGCTTGATTGGACCAACAATGTCCGCGCTCACTATGTGTCCAGGTCGTAGAGCAAGTCTTTCTGACCGCTTCGGTTGCGGAGCTCTGCTAGCTTTTGCCATTGCACAGGATCCACAAGTCTTTCAGTTGTTGTCGTATAGTTTAATCATACAGCCACCTTCGTCTGTAGCCATTTTCTGAATCATGTTGATGTTAAAGTGCCCTAGAGCGTAGTGCCAGTCCATGAGAGACCTTCTTTCTCCTTGTCTGTTTCCAATCAACGCTAGTGTGAACAGACCTCCATTGCTCTTGTATTTATTGCACTTGATGACTGTGTGTCCATTATTATCAGCGATTGTACAGTCGTTTCCCGATTTCTCCACTTTGTAACCTTGGTCAAGCAAGCTTATCTCTGACAATAATTGATACTTGATGTTCGGTACATGTCTTACGTTTTGTAGTATGCAGTCTGTAACACCATTGCTACTGCTGACTCTTACATTACCGATACCAATTATTCTTAGCTTGGTCCCGTCTGCGGTTTCAATGTTATCGTTTACTGGCGCATAAGTTAGGAACTTTTCCTTGTCCCAAGTGACACTGAAGCTTGCACCTCCATCTATAAACCATGTGTCCTTGTCCGCAGTGCTTGCTTTTGTTACGTTAAGCAGCAGCCCTTCTGAGGATGTGAAGTAAGCTTTTCCAGAGTTCTGTCTTACTCTGTCATCTTGTCGCTTCAACCTGCATTCACGCGACCAGTGGCCACGCTTACCACAGTTATGGCAGCGGCCTGGTCTTTTATCCCTATTCTGATGTCCTTTTTGCCCTCCCTTTGACATCATAAGTTTTGATTGTTCGGTTTGCCTACTTGAGCTTTCCGTTCGGTACATTTGCATTGAGAGCAAAGATTTTTCTATCCATTCGAAGCTAAGTTTTTCTGAAGGTAGCGAACTTAGAGACATGATAAATGGAAAATAGGACTCCGGTAGTCCTGTTAGCAGTTGCTGCCCTTGTTCGAGTTCAGTGTAGGCTTTACCGGCTCCAGAGAGCTCGGTAAAGGTAGACTTCAGCGATCTTATATATTCTTCCAGATCACCACCTTCTTGAAGGCGTAAGCTCCTCAGCTTGTTCTGCAATAGAGTAATATTCACCAAGTCTTGTGTTTGGTAACGATCCTCCAGAGCCTTCCACAAAGCATTTGCGGAAGCCTGGTTGAAAAGGTCCAAGATGTCGTCCTTTATGACGCTCTGAAGGTAGGCTAATGCTCTTGCCTCCATTTCATCTTGTTCGACTTCTTCTTGCATCATACTCCTTGACTCCACCGCGCATACAGTCTTCCAGACACCTTTTATGGTGAGAAACCCAACTGCTTTCTTTCTCCACGCATAATAGCGGTTACCATCAAACTGGGTCATATAGGGTAAGGAGTTTTCAGATGACATTATAAGTGTTACGGGGCGTGAGACTCTTAATCTGTTATAAGGATAAAGTTATTGAAAAAGGGAGAGAGCAGGAAAAAGGAATATATGCACTTTATTATTTTAGGTCACCTCTTAAGTAGTTTCCAATTTAATCGTCATCGACAACTCCACTATTTAACAAATTCAAACTTCTCTCTTGATCTCATTTGTTTTTTCTTATCCTTTGATCATAATTGTTGTAATTAACGGTAGGTGTATAAATCAGACTTAAGGAGTTCCAAAAACCTTTGGCCGTCAAAAGCCTAACCACAATATTCCAATCCTCACAGCCGAAACCAAAATGGAGGCTGTACCTTTGAAATATGTGCCTGGAAATTGGAATGATGATTTGTTACGTTGTATGAAGGAGATGTGAAAGAAGATGAATGCATTAATGTGGTGACGTAGGTGTATATGTGTGTGCGATTAGTTAGGGGGTTAAATATTTTGGGATGCAACATCTCCATTGATAAATAAGATAAAAAAGTAATTAATATAATGTTAGATAGGGCATAAGCACAAGTCTATTCAACTACAAATCCAAAATCATGGGATTGCTACACAAACAGAAATTGACCTCAAAGTAGGAAATTCAAAAACTTGCGGGCGGTTTTTTGAGTCAATATAATTCCTCTTACAAAATGAATAGTCAAATTTTGACAATTTTTTAGTGCTGTCGGTGCCATGAAGCTTGGAGAAGGAATAATTAAAGAGTTTGAAAATTGAGACGAAGTTTTATTAAGATACAAATTGTTGACCAAACAGGAGTGGTGAGTACCTCAGAATATATGAAGGCGATCCGCATGGCACTTCACTCTATGGCGTCATTAGACCAAAATCGACAATCGGTTGACTCTATTCCATACAGTAATATTGCATTTATATAGTTATTATAACGAAGGATATGTCATAATTGGGATTGATGCAAGACACTATGATGGCTCAAGGAATTGGTTACACCTGCCATATTGTCAAAAGGACAAACGTGTTATTATTGATGTATGCGAGTGTGCGACCTGGAAAAACAAAGGAAAAAGATATATTTCAATATGGGGTGATTCACTCATAAATGCCATACTTCACAGTAGTTATTCAGTCACATTCCCTCAACAGTTGAACCAACAAGCTTGACGAAAACCTTTTGAATTCTCTACCGCACCACGGCTTGAATGCGGACGCGGTTATATTCCACCAAGACCATGATCAACCTATAGAAGGGCTGGGGTATGACTTAGAAACCATAATATCCACATTTTGGAAAGATCAGCACAATTTCCCGATCTAAACCCCATTAAAAAATACGGCAAAACCTTTAGCAGCAACTTTTAAAAGAAGCATTTTCACGTGGCGACATTGTATTGAAAACAAATGGAGAACAAGATAGCGCCAAAGAGCTGTTGTAATCTATTGGAAAGTACGCCCAGACGCATTGCACAAGTGTTGGGTGGGGGTGATTGGACAAGAAATGGGGTGAAATTTCCTTTTTTGAAATTGGGGTTACAAAAACAGTCCAATAATAAACATCACCGATGAAGAACCAAGCACATGGGTAAAAATATTTGTAATGATGAATTGATTGAGGGAGGAGGGAGGTCACGGTTACAACAGAGGTCTGACTGAAATAATGAGTTCTAAACAACGGAAATGGCAAACATTATACCAAAGTTGGTGGAGGACAAGTTTACATCGATTGTTCAAGTTTATCCTTCGAGTGATACTACTACAGGGATGTGAGTTGTACCGACTTCTCTCCACCACCACCACCACCACCGACTACAGAACCTCGACAGGAGAGGATGAAGATCGGGTTCCACTTCTTGGCACAGACACCACACCCATAAATGAACCAGGGATAACACCGTTCCAGTTGTATCGTGTAGGGTTAAGCCTTCGATACAGCAAACAAGTGAAACAGGAGTGGGAAAGACTAGTTGAGCAGGCAGAACTGGCAGAGCAGGCAGAACAGGCAGAGCAAGAGGCAGAACTGGAAAAGATAGTGGACAGGATCTGTAGAAAGAAGGGAAAGGGCTTGAATAGGACAGCATTAAAGAATTGCCTTAAAAGGTTAATGCAGGTGGAACGACTGAAGAAGGAAATGAGGGAAATGGCTGACACCGCCTTTGATGGACAAAACGGACAGCATGAAGAAAAGCTGTTACGGATTTGGAAGGAGCTGAGGCCTGAGGAGCCATTAAAGGAAAGATTAAGCAAACAATGGCAGGAGATTGGCTTCCAGGGCAAGGATCCAGCCACCGATTTCCGAGGCATGGGAGTGCTGGGATTGGATAATCTGTGGTGGCTAGCAACCCATCATCCCGATTTGGCCAGGACCATGCTGAAAGAGTCCAAGCAGAGGGAGAATTGGTATTTCTTTGCCCTGGTTGGCATCAATCTAAGCAGCCTTTTGTTGGACCTATTAGAGCAGCATTGGTTGGACCTGTATTTGCTGGAAAGGGCAGTGACGCTTACCACTTTGAGCGAATTCTACGTGGCTCTTTATGCGTATTTCCACCGCTTTTGGACGCAGGTCAGACAGCCCCGTCCAAACATTATGGAATTTGAGCAGGTGTTTAAAGAAGAATTCCTAGTTCAGGTCAAGGAGTTGATATTAAGAGGAGAAGTGGGAGAAGTGGGAGTGGGAGAAGGAGTGGTTAATTGATGGAAATGTTGTTCTTTTCACCTTCCAATAATTGATCGGGCAACTTGTCACCCAGCTTAACTATGGTGGCTCTAATAACACGAGCATCTCTTTCCAACTTTTGTCTCAAGACTTGCATGGTTTTGGGATTGGCATCAAAGTGCATCAACCAAGTCAGACTGTGCGTGTGGTACTGCTGATGTCGACGCATTCGGTAAGGTAAAGGCCGCTCATCACCACCCAGGTTTTGGAAGCCCCTTACCACGCCCTGGTCATTTAGGATGGTCAAGGCAGCACTTTTCAACAAATCTTGCTTATTGGCCAAGGAGAGATTTGCCCTGGCTAAACAGACCAATTCATAAAACACCATAATCACATGATATGAAATAAATAATAATAATAATTAAATTATGCATCAAAAGGGGCCAAAACGGGTATTTTCCTTTCCAACTTGGGATCTCCCCAGGGTTTGGGCACCAGTAGCATAGGCATGAGCCACGTGGCCATCAGAACCACACCATTGCCCATGTCAGCAGCCTTAATGATGGTGAACTGCATGGCTACGTAGGTGGAGATCATGTTGACAAATGGGTAAATGGCTGGGACTGTTCGGCTCAAAGCGGCAAGAAATCCCAAAACAGCCGTGGCGACGTCACCTTCGTCCTCCAGCTTCTGCAGGGTTCTTTGAGGGATTTGGATTTCATAACCCCACCAATAGGTAGTGGCCACCATGTCAGGGATCTCCGTACTGACATCCTCCTCCTTTCCTGGGGACAGTTGCTGCCAGTCATGCTCAAACATTTCTGTAAATACAGCCTGGGTTTTGAAGGGATTTGGCATTATCCTTAGCACATCCAGCGCTGTGGAGAGGAGTGAGGGAGATTGTAATGCTTGTGATAATTGTTTCTGTTGTTGTTTCTTACTAATTGTTGCTTCTTTCTTTCTCCGTCTCTGTTGTCGATACTCTTTCCTAACTGTGGGTGGTGGTGTCTTGGTGATTTGGTATTCTCCCCTCCCACCATTTCCCTCGTTGGTTGTATCGAGTTGCAACAGTTGTTTTCGTTTGACCTTTTTCCCCCTTAACGACGCTTTCTCCCTTAACGACGCTTTCTCCCTTAACGACGCTTTCTCCCTTAACGACGATTTTTCCCTTACAGAGGATTTTTCCCTTAACGAGGATTTCTCCTTTTTAATCGTGTTGCCTACTATAATGTCATGAATAAGACTGGCTACTCTTTCCGCTTCTTCTTCTTTCTTTTTGTTTTCTTTTGATATTGACTTTGTTGCTGCTGTTGACTTTGATGAGAGAGAGGGAGGAGAAGAAAAGGCACGAACAAACCATTTAGAAGGCATTATACAGTTAGTGTGTGTGTGTGGGAGTGAGAGTGAGAGTTGAGAGTGAGCGCGTGACCACTACAGAAAAGAAAATGTTGGCAAAGAGATTATTCGAATTGAGAAAATTATCAGCCCAATTATTTGACCAAGTTTGGAATCCCAGCTCAGTTAGAACTGGTAATAAAATCTTGAGCAAGAGGTTATTGGGCCCGATTGTTGACTCTTACTACCCCGCGTCCCTGATAACCCCACAGCAAATCTCTCGTGCCTTTCCTGGCCTGGCATTGAGGGATCGCAAGGAAGTGGTAAGAATGGAGGATTTGGAGAGGAGAAGAAGAAGGGGAAAAGGTGCACCAAAAAAAGGTATTTTTCTTTAATTAGAGAAACAGTATTAACGACGGAGGAAAAAGGTCAAGGAAAGCAAAAAACCATGAAAAAATCAAAATAAACCGCTCTCTCTCGCTCGCTTAATAAACCGGGTAAATGTACACTGCTTATAATTTTATTATCAATTCTTCTTCTCCTCCTCCTCCACCACCACAGCAGCAGTAACAAGTGACGACGACGGTCTACGAGAAATATCCAATTTATCCTCCTCGTAGATATGCTGGTTCAAATAGTTCCACGCTTCTTGGGGATCCGTGGGGACATGACTACAACGCATTAACCAACAAAGGAAATAAACCTCTTTAATCGGAATTCCCATTTGGTCAGTTCATCATGGAAAAACTTGGATTGCCAATCAACCCCTTCCACCATTCGATCTTTGGCCTCCTTTCTTTGCTGATCCTCAATGATGTTCTTTTCATCCGTTGCCAAATCAATGTCTCTTTTGTAAAGTGCCTGTGTTACCTTCTCCCATTTCCTACACTTTTGGTATTTCCTAATCAGGTAAAAACTAACCGCTGTGACTCGGAAAACTCTTGTTCATCCACGGGAATTACCGTTTTGGGATAAACCTTGGCAACCTTGGCATCAAAAATAATCCTTGGTTCATTTCCCCCACTTCCTCCCTTTTTCTAATCCCCACCCCTCTTCTATTAGTACTCTTACGTTTTATATAACAAGAATAGAGTACGCGTAGAGATTTCAGGTGAATTTTATCAGACCATTTCCCATCGATTTCATAAAGTGCTTCTCCAGTAGAAATACGCTTGATTTTACCATAAATCGCGTTATAAGTTCCCGAGAAGAATCCCTTGACTTTAAACTCCAGCTCAAAGATCAAGTCCAACTTTTCACATTTGATCTGCGCCGTATCGCCCAACTCCAAAATCATCGTTCCAAACAAAATGCCTCTTGCGTAAATATTGGGCAGGGAAATCTCGTAAAGTTCGCCGGGTCGGTTGGTAAATTCGATTTTTGACCAGCCATTCATAAAAGTAACCGCACTGTTTCCAAGAAACCGGGATTTCGGCTGGATTTCCCCGGTAACCACAATGTTGTTCTCGGGCGACGCATAATAATACGCCGATATCGGTGGATGATGCGATACTTGTTCAGAGACAAAAATGCCTTTACTCTTGTCCGGATATTCCCAACGACATCGGAAAAATTCCCCCAAGACCGGGTTATACGGCTTCTTTACGCCCTTGGGTTGGATATGCCAGCCCGACAAGTAATAACGGACCACTTCGACAAATCTCGCCGTGTTTCCATCTGTTAATGAAGTTCTACCCTCCCCCCGCGCGTCCATTACCACCAACCCCTTAAATAATACTTGAGGATTAATTCGGGATGGCTGAAAAAATCGGTAATTCTTTCCAAAAAACTTCGTGGTTCCAAAACAAACGTCGGTAAACTCACCCGATGAAGGTCCATTCCTCGCGATAACTGTGATATCAGTCCCAACAAAATGCTGCGGTTTTCTTCCGGTAATGTCTCGATGGTGGTTTCTCCTCCTCCTCCCCCTTCCTCGGTAGTACTCATATTTTACACGCAAATAGGACTGGTTTTTTTGGCTTGACTTGGAGTGTGAGAGAGAGAACAGCGGGACTGCAGCAATGGTTGTTGTTGATAAAAAATTGATTTTAATTTTCTCCACTTTTTTTAGAGTGTGGATTTAAACTTGTTATTTCCACCCCTTCCCCCCCGCCCCTTATTTTTTGGCCCTTTAATGGCTTGGCCCTTTCGCTTTGCTCTTTTACCATAAATCCTCCCACACTCTCCAGCACTCTCAGCACTCCCACACTCCCACACTCTCACACTGTTTATAATTAAAAGTCCCAACAAATGTTTGGTGGTGATAAGAAAAAATATTACAAGCTTCTAGGGGTTGCTCATAATGCATCCACCACCGATATCGAACTCGCCTTTAGTGAAATCAAAGGTGCTTACGAAGTGCTGGTTAATCCCGAGCTCCGACGCATTTATGATAAAAGTGGAGAAGCAGGGATTAAGAAAATCGCCTTCCATTCACCTCCTCCCACCACCTCTTCTCGCATTCCCCAGGACAATGGGTTTTCCCGCGGTGTAAGAGACTCGATACCTTCTGCTTTTACCAGAAACAGTAATGGTGACAGTGATAGTGATGAAGAGCCCGGTGGTAGTGCTTGGGATAAATCGCCTCGACAACCACCACCTCGACAACCACCACCAACTCGAGAACAACCACCAATTAGGCATGAATCTTCTACCTCAACCTTGGGAGAAGAATATTCTAGAAATTCTCCTCACTCGACGGCTAGAAGAGCAGAAACTTCTCCTACGCCCTATTCGGTTCGTGCTGCTGCACCTCCCCAGTCAGCTGCACCTCCCCAGACTGCTGCACCTCCCCATACAGCTGATCCGCATAATCCAAGAAGAAATACCCTTCCCAGAGCTACCGGTTCCACGAATTTTGGAATGGGTCCAAGTAGTAAAATATCCGGTGCAAGAAAGACAGAAGCCAAGAATGAAACATTGGTAGCCACTGCTGCTCAATTGGAAGCAGGAGCAAAACTCACCAAATACGTCAAAGTTATCCTGCCATGCAACCATTGCGAGGGAAAGGGCGCGCCTAAATCGGCATTGAAAAGCTGTCGAATTTGCAATGGCCGTGGAAAGGTCCACAAAATCTCCCAATCCGCCTCCACCATGGTTTCCTGTACCACCGAGTGCGCTAGTTGTGCGGGTAGGGGTCAGCTCTTCAACCATAAAGAAGCCTGTAAAGCCTGCAAGGGATCTGCACAGCAGGAGGCCACTCAATGCCTCACTGTTAACCTTCAAGACAAGGAGTCTGGACAAGTAGTCACTTTTCCTGGTCTGGGTGATCAAACCAGCCTAGAAATGTTGCGTGGTGATTTGAACATTCACCTGGTACAGCAGGATTAAAGCGGTGGATATATCAATTTCTGAGGGGGTGTATTTAATAACAATAATATCTCTCTACTATTTAATCTTTATACCTAAACTCGGGATCTTTTCCTACTACTTCATCCTCTTTAATCTCGTATTGTTGTTGTTGTTGTCGTTGATGTTGCTGATATGGTCGTTGCTGCAGTTGCTGCATTTGTTGTTGTTGCAGTTGTTGTTGTAGAAATTGTTGTGGCTGAGGTGGATAATGTGGATAATACTGTCCTTGTGCTGATGGTGGTGGAAATCCCATAGGAACTTGTCTGTTTGGTTGATATCCTGTAAAAGCGCCAGATGTGGTAGAACCTCCGCCCGTATTACTACTGGGTGCATAGGTTACATAAGACGGTGGATTGCTTATAGGATACGCCGCAGCAGTGGTCGTTGTTGAAGAAATAGGAATTACTTCATATTCACCACCCGGCATTGGCATTGAGATCACAGGAAGAGTTGGCTGGGGAAGAGGAGCAGTAGAAGAAGCAGCAACAGAAGAAGTAGCAGGAGAATCGATATCTTCACACTCCACATTGGGAAGTGTTGGTTGATACGCCTGTTGAACCCGTGGACCACGCTCTTTCTTTGCTCGTTGTTCAGCTGCAAACCTTGCTCGATACTTCTTCTTTAGAACCACCGAAATTCTACGCTTTCCCATATTAGGCCTGGATAATTAGGACACCAACCGTTTATCAATCTTGTGACAACAATACTCCTTCAGATTTCCACGAATCGCACAAAGCAGGGGAAAGTATAACAAAAAGGCAAAGAGTAATCTGATCGCCGTTAATACCCAAATGGCAAAGGTAAACATCATCAAAATCGCCGTTCCCTTTTCTGATATCGGCGAAGTATTCCAAAAATGGACAATGTCAAATCGGTTATTAATGAAGAAAAGACTATAAAGGGTTAGTCCATTGATTACTTGGCGGGGTGCTTCGGCGAATAAGAAACGTTTCCATCCTTCCTTAACGGGATTAGCCCCAACTCTTTATAGACACTACCTTTAAGGACAAAGAAGCAGAAAAACGCCACTACTTCCTTGAACACTCGTTCTTGCTCAACTTCCCCATAAAAGCAGAAATAAGCATAACTCTTCACCGTGTAATAACGGTATGCCCCAATGCAGGTATATCCATAAGCAATGTCACGGCTCTTGATAACCCGGGCTGTTTTTCGTGATTCGATAAATAAGAGGATAAAAGATGCCGCAACAGAAGCGACAAAGATGCCCTTGGACAGCTTCAAGTCAATCTTGGGCACAATGTCTGAACTCCAGTTTTCTGTAGACAATAGCAGAACTGCCGTCCATAAATCCGCTACCCCCTCATCACCTTACGCTGAAGGAAGAAGAAGGATTACCGGTATAAACGAGAATGGTTTTTAATACCACGATAAAGATAAACATGTATCGAAAGCGAATACCACAGGAATATTTCAAGAAATCGTTAACATCGACAAAATCTGTCCCCTCCCACACTCCTTTTCAAGCCCCTTATACTTTATAAATTACCGAATTTGTGATCAGGAATGTCTTCTCGTTTCCATTTTGCATCAGAAAGACACATTTCTGGTCGTGAAACTGAGAGGGTGCTGAGAGTGCTGTTGTTGGGAAGAGAGAGAGGGGGGATTCGTTAGGAAAACTTAAAGACGGGGGGTAAAAAAAGGGTGTGTGGCAATATCAATTGTTATCAACAGCAAGCCTGGTCAGTAACAGTTTTACAGCAATTCACGTGCTCTGCCTGGTCTAACTAGTCAAGGGGAGAAAAAAAGAAATGACAGAGGAAGCCGCCACTTATTCATTGTCAGATTCCGATGTTCTTACTAAATACAAAGCTGCCTCAGACATCACCCAAAGTACCCATCTCTGGTTGAAGACTAATTCCCTCCCTTCCCAGAGGCACTAAAGAAGGTCGTCGAGGCATGTGAGGCGGGAAAGTCTCTCCTTTCCCTTTGTCAGTTGGGAGACCAGGCCATGGAAGAATTAGCAAAGACTGTCTACACCAAGGGAAAGATCATCAAAGGTTTCTTCCTTTCCCCGCTTCCTCTCATCTTTTCTTGTTTAGGAATTGCTTTTCCTACCTGCATCAGTGTTAATAACATCATCAGTTACTTTTCCCCTCTGCTTTCGGATCCTGAAGCTGCAAATGAATTAAAAGCTGGGGATTTGGTCAAAATGTACCTTCTTTTCCCCTAATTAACCACCCCGGCCTAGTGAATTGGGTGCTCATGTTGACGGTTTAGCCACCATCACTGCTCATTCCTTGGTAGTTGGAGCCTCCAAGGTATTTTCCCCCCTTAACTGTGGTGGCCTGACTTTAATAGGAAAATCCCGTTACTGGGCGTCAAGCTCAAGTTCTAAAGGCTGCTTATTTGGCCTCTGAAGTAGCAATTCGATTATTAAAGCCCAAAAATAAGGTTCTTTTATTTATTCATTCGATGGTGGTTAATTATTACTTAGAATTCACAAATCACTGAAGCAGTGGCTAAAGTAACAGAGGAATTTAATGTAAAAGCCGTAGAAGGTATTTACTTGTTGGTGGGATATACTTACTTACCTACTGTGGTGTGTGTGTGTGTGTGTGTGTGTGTGTAGGAGTAATTTCACATCAACAAGAACGAAACATTATAAATGGAAAAAAACAAATCATTTTAAATCCTCCTGAAAATCAAAAGAATTATGAACGTTTTGACTTTGAAGAAGGTGAGACCTGGACCATTGATATCATCGTTAGCAGTGGTGAAGGAAAGGTAATCTTTGATTTAACCCAACTCAGCTGATGTCGAATAGCCCAAGGATTCTGGCCTAAGAACCACTGTTTATAAAAAGACTGCCACCACTTATCAGCTAAAAATGAAGACTTCTCGATCAGTTTATAGTGAAATTACCGCGAAATACGGCTTATTTCCTTTCAACCTACGCGACTTGACTGATGAGAAGCGTGCGAGAATGGGTATTCAAGAGTGTGCCAAGCATGAAGTAGTTAGTTCTTACCCCATCTATCATGAAAAAGAAGGTTTCCCTCCCTTCCCCCACATTCAATACCAACTAACATTTTTAAAAAAAAGGTGAATTTGTTGCTAGATTCATGTTTACCGTGCTACTAACTCCTTCTGGCGTGGTTCGTCTTAATGCTTCCTTGTATGACCCAGCATTGGTGCAAACAGAGCTGGAATTGAAGGATGCGGAGTTGGTGGAGTTGTTGAGTACAACAATTGGAAAGAGCAAGAAGAAGAATAAAAAGAAAAAGTCTGCTGCTGCTGGTGGTGCTGGTGGTGGTGAGGGCGGTGGCGAAGGAGGTGAAGAAGAAGCGGAATAAATCATTTATTCTTCAGTACAAAATTCACTTTTCATTATAAACCCCTCCCGTGGAAACATCACCACTCATAGAAGCACGTTTCAAACGACGAGTAGAACTTTGAGAACTAGAACGTCGTCTCAATGTGGAGCTAAATCTAAAGTTTCGAGGCTGCAGTAAATTCTGGGAATGGGGCTGGAAATGAGGCGGTGGCGGTGGCGGAGGAGAGAAATTCGACTGATTACGTAAATTGGGCTCCTCAGAAACACCAGCAGCAACAGTAGAAGAAATCCTACTAATCTGGGTAAACTCTTTCAACAAGAAATTGTAATCTGCTTCCAGCGCAGATAATCGATCCAGGGTTTGTTCATATAATTCCTTCATTTCCTTATACTTGCGATAATACAATGGCGGATTCACCTCACAAAGTCGTTCTTGGAATTCTTTAATGGCAAAAAGGATGGTTTCATGCTGTTCTTGCAGTAACTTTACCCTTTCGACCTTTCCCGCCTTTCCTACGCGAGATAACTCTTCCATTCTTTCTTGGCTTTTTCTTAGGCGTGCTTGAAAGGTTACCCTGGAATAAATGGACCCAATAATCGTGGCTGGAAGGGCAAACACCATTACTCCACACACCATCGTTAAATTCGCTATCAATTTGCCCCAAAAACTAACTGGCGTCTGATCACCATACCCCGTAGTGGTAAGCGTTGTTAATGCCCAGTAAAAAGTAGAAGGAATATTTTGAAATGGACTTTTACCAGTTAGAATTAATAGAAGAAGTAGCAAAAATACCTTTCTGTTAAAACCCCATCATGACCAGTTCTTAATATTTTACCAGTTTTGGGATCGATTTGTTCAAGCTCTGCTACAAACAAAAAACTGGCACTAATCACCATAAATATAATCAAATATCCCACTACCAGGCCAATTTGAGGCACACTGTGACGGATGGTACGAGCGGTGATCTATTCCTTCCATCAGAGAGAGAGAGAGAGAGAGAGAGAGAGAGAGAGAGAGATATCTAACAAATGAAAGGGGAAAAAGCTTACACGAATGGACGCAGAACCTCTGGAAGGATTAAAACCTCTCAATAATCTCAACACTCTTAATAATCGCAATATTCGAACAAATGGATTGGTGAAGAAAGGAACCGGGACAAAGAGTTCCACAAAGTAAGGAATCAAGCAGATCAAGTCAATAAAATTGAACACATCTAATTAATTCACATTAACGTTAATTAGAGAGGAATTACTTAGGAAAAAGTTCAATCTATTTGGACTAGCAAGGAACTTTCCCGCCAATTCTACCAAGAAAACATTCATAAATATTAAATCTGCCACAAATCTAAGAATTATTCATAGCTGGTTCATTTGAAGGAAGGGAATACCTGAAGCGAGGAAATTGTCTCATAAAATGAGTTTGAAACTCATAAACACTTTCCGCTAAAACTATGGCAATAGAGGCGACTATCGAGATCCCCACCAGCACTCCAAAGCATTTTGCCTTTGTTGATTATAAAGTGAGAGTTTCTGATAACCTACCCAAAGAGTGGTTTGTAGTTCGAAAAATTCATAAAATCTCTTTCGCAGTGGTGGTAATCTGGTCAAGATTCTATCAATGTTTCGTTCATCCTCTTCCTACACCATCCCAGTCAACCCAAACAGCAGTCAAGGTACTTCATCCAACAAGTCATTATCTGCTTCTTCACTTGGTTCCTGCTGCTCCATTTTATGAATGTGGTGTTTTTCATCCACGACAACGGTAGGTGGAATAGATATCGACGTAGCATCTTTCCCACCACCACCACCACCACCCCTATAATCAACAGTTCAACACATACACATAGGAAGAAAGAAGGAATGTACAAAGATCTCCTCCAATGTCGTGGTTGAGGACGATAAAGCAAGTCTGATACTTTACGCTGATACATGTAAGATTCGTTCATTCTATTATTGTCACCTGATTCAACAATAATCAGTCATTTTGATTAATAATTAATTATTCTGCACCCCCACAAATTATTGCAGCAAATTATAATTATTCTGTTGATGTTTATCATCAGAAATCGATTGCTTGCGTCGTCGTCGTCATCTTCTTTGTCGTCGTCATTCATTTCCACACTCCGCTTCAGGATGAAACCCAAAATTATAGAATCAAAATGGAGTATGGCTTCCAAAGAGGAGGGTTTCCGTTGGGTAGGCTTGAAGAAATTGACCTGGCAAGATCGTTCTGGCCAAGAACGACTATGGGAATGTGCGAAACGACTCCACCTTCCCGAGCAACAAGCAGATATGCGTGGAAGTGATGGTATCTTATACCTAGCCAACTAGATCTTTGTAGGGGTATTGATAGTACCATTGGTGGCGAACAAGTCTGATGAACCGCCACATTCGCTAATCTTGATCACGCAGTTTCGTCCACCTGTCAATTCCTACTGCTTGGAATTTCCTGCTGGTTTGGTGGATCCTGGTGAAGCGGTGGAAACTACCGCAGCTAGAGAACTAAAAGAAGAAACTGGATATGCAGGAACCTTGACAAGAACGAGTCCACCATCTGCTACAGATTGTGGTCTAGTGGATGGAGTCATGCAATTTGCTTTTATGCGCGTATCTCCTCTCCATCCTATGCTAAATACTTGATGGATTAGATCAACTTGGACCATCCAGAAAATGTCACTCCTCAGCAGGAATTAACCGATGGCGAAGACATTGAAGTTCACCTTTTCCCCTTGAAAAACCTTGCCAAAACCATAGAAGGTGTGTTTTTCAGCGTGTGTTCTTTTGAGCTAATAACAACAGGATTTTGCCAAGAAAATGGAGTTTTAATGGATTCTCGCTTAATGGCAGTGGCTTATGGTTTAGAGCTTTCTACACTGTAAAAAGTTGTTGATAATAGCAACGACAACAATGAGAAAATAAAGGAGAATTATTTCTTTCGAACTTTAACTACTTCTACTTCCACGCCATTTCTACCACTCGCAACGAAAAAGGACGCTTTCAACAAAATGTTACGTCGTAGAGTTTCCAGAGTTGTTCATGAATCTCCCCCTCCCCCCTACACTCAGGTCAAACAGGCTCAGGATAACGTCGAACTCCCGTCTCATTCCAACTACACCAGACTTTTACGACAGATTAGCGTAGTTCTACAAAAAAACATCATCAACTATGTAAACTTCCCTTTTTCCCCCCATTAATTGCGAGTAATTTAGCGAAGAAATAACAAAATGACCCTGTTTTTGGTCTTGGGAGTTCCACTTTTTGTTTGTTTGATTCTATGGCTGGCTCAGGGTTTAATTTCCAGGGATAATTCAGACCTCAAGTCTAACGTATCTGCTCCTACCTGGAACTTGCAAGGATTACGTAAATGTCAGGCAAGCATTCCTTACTTGTAACACTAATATTATGCAAGTTAGCCGGATAAAGTTACTGGTGCTCCCTGTGTTACACTATTTTATGCTCCAAAGACTGAATTCACAGATAAAGTAATGAGGGCTTTTAGTGATAATAACAAGAAAAGAGGTGTTGACCTAAAGCTTTCTTCTTCATTGGTTTCTCGTAAGTTCTCCTCAAAGGTGAATAATCTCAAGCCAAATAGTACAAACAAAGCCCAGTAGTAACATGGGTGGAGATATAATTCCAATAGAAAGTGAGGATGTGCTTTATGAGTACTCCATTAAATATCCCGAAACGGTGGATTTTGGTATTAATTTGCTTTAAAAGGAAATTATTAATTTAATTCTATGAAAAGGCGTTACGTTTTATCCTCAACAGGGTCAAAACCAGCAATACTTGATTTGGTACAACTTTACCAAACATGCCAACACCAGTGCATTTTCTGCAAATCTTTACAGTTCGCACGATCCCAACTTGGACGACCCCTATGGCCAAAGCATCCTATCATTGATGCGTGGGATTGATGAGGCCCTGATTGGTGTGCAATCTGGCACGGGATTTTCCTATGATGTCGAGCTTAAAGGCTTTCCCCAAGGCATAGGAAGACAGAAATACGCGGCCAATAAGGACATTGTTTGGTCTTTTGGTTCGCTTTTCTTGTTCTTTCCTTCCATGCTTATCTTTGTCCTAACCATGTCGGACATTGTGAGAGAAAAGGAGAATGGTCAACGTGAACAAATGGAATTTATGCAAGTTTTCTTCATCCCCAGTTAAAGGCTGACTTTTATCACGAAATAGGGGTCTTAATACTGGCGGTTATTGGTTGAGTTACTTTTTAGCTGCCATTGGTTTAATCATTATTCAAACATTCTTCTTGATACTTTTTGGAAAGATTTTTCACCTGTCCTTTTTCGTCAAGTGTAACATTTTGGTATATTAATTATTACTTTATTAGTAATTCCCTCTTTGTAATAGGTACAAATTGTTTTATTCCTTACTTTTGGAGTTTCTTTGGTGGTTTTTGCCTTTTTCTTGTCTACTTTTGCTTCAACAGTTCGAGAAAGTGATATCCTTTTCCTCCTCAATTTTCCTTCTTGTCTATATTAACAACTTACATCATCGAATGAACTGGCCATTGGGTTTGGTGTAGTAGCTCTAGCATTACTTTACCAGCTACTTTCCCCAGGCTTTTGGTATAGTCTTTACGTAGATCTCGAGAAATCCAAGATTGGTGCACCTGTAGCGAGTAATCCCTTGGGTTGGATAATCTTGATGTTCTTTCCTGTCTTTAACTTTAACCAACTTTACCTGGTCATTAATGCTAAAACCTCTGGTTCTACTGATCCCTTGACCGGAAATTTCCAAGAAGGAACAGGTACCATCCCCTTTTCTTTATCCCAGCTAAATCAAAAGATTTCAACTTTATGGATCTTTATCATCATCCCTCGGTTGGAGGAAAGACCTATCCTGGCCTTATTCCTCTTCCAAATACGAACCTTTTACTCTTACTAATGAATGTTGTTTTCTGGTTATTAATGACTTGGTATTGGGACAATGTAACGCCCAACCATCATGGTTTCCGACGTCCTTTTTTGTTCTTTCTTAGCAGGGATTATTGGACCAGAAAGGCCACTTCTCTTGGTGCCTTGGAACCCAAGTTCTATGAGGTTTCCTCCCTACTCCACTTCTTTCCTCCACCTTATGTATGTTGACCAAACAAAGGGTGACAGGAGAGAAAATGAAGATGATGATATCATTAAAGAAAGAGAAAGAACTCTTGACATGATTACCCCAAGTACCTTCCCCCCTCCCTTTCCTTCACCTCACTTCCCTCAAGCACCAAACTAACTTTTGCTTTAACAATAGCGGCTGTGCGAATTGTTAATCTTAGCAAGACCTATATTAATGACCAAGGAACTGATATTCAATCGTATTTTATCTTGGCATGTTGATTATAGTAAATGGGGTAAAATTAGGTTGGATCATCTCTGTCTATCAATTGATGTCAATACCATGTAGGCCTTTCCCAACAAAGGCAAGAACTGACAGGTTAGATTTGTGCTTTTGGGCCAAAATGGTGCAGGCAAGACTACTCTCATGTCCATACTGTATGGTGCACAACAACCCAATAAGGGTGATGCGTACATTTATGGCCATGGTGTATTGGAATGTATGGGAGAAATTAGAAAAAATCTCGGTGTTTGTACCCAGGTATTTTCATCATTATAATTTACCTTTGCTCTGGGGGGCGGGGTAGAATGAACGATTATTTGAAAATCTAACGGCTATGGAACATATCAATTTATATGCCGGACTGAAGGGTTATTCTAGAGCTCAAGCTTTTCGTCTGGGTCAACGGTTATTAAGCGAGGTCAAGTTGGATGATTCGGCAAATATCCCAGTGGGCAGATTTAGCGGAGGCATGAAGAGAAGACTTTCCCTGGTCATTGCTTCTATTGGAGAGCCGAAATTAATGATTTTAGATGAACCTACAGCTGGAATGGTAAATATTGGTTCTCATATTACTCAATCCTGTCGTTGTTGTTGTTGTTGTTGCTGTAGGATCCAGTCACTAGAAGACACGTATGGAATTTTATAGAAAAGTTCAAAAAAGATCGAGTTGTAATTCTCACCACCCATTCGATGGAAGAAGCAGACTTGGTGGGTGATCGAATTGCCGTTATGCGAAAAGGAAGATTGATGTAAGATCAATTCCCATATAACCTGATGAATGGGCGATGGTGTGATTAGAGCTTTGGGGACTTCTAACCATATCAAGCATAAATTCGGGCAAGGCTACAAGTTGACGATACATCCTAAACAAGAGAAGTCATTGGATCTTTCATACATTGTGGATAAGATTTCTGGTGCTTCGGCCAAGGTTATTAGAGTCACTGAGGAAGAGATGATTTATCGCTTTTCTTATGGATCTTCCCTACAATTGGGTAACCTGATTCGATACCTGGAGGATAATCCGCATGGTAAGTTTTTCGACCAAAGGTTGGTTAAGGGCTTGGGGTTAAAGGAATGGTCAAGGAATGGGGGATTTCTCAGTCCACCTTGGAGGATGTCTTTATGCGCTTAATGCGAGAGTTTTAAGTGTTTATCAATCAACCCTTTTTTCCCCCTTTCTTTTCACTGTTTTACCCGATCAACCCTGAAATTATTATTTTGTTAATTGAACATTAAAGACCCTGTGACTCACAACATGTCCACCAAATCTAATTTCACTTTAACCGCCATTCCCAAGGTGGAGCTATTAGCCTCTGATT
>QZWR01000324.1:0-19155 GCA_004114325.1 Zoophagus insidians | reverse complement strand
ATAAGCCAACCCACAAGCCTCCTTCAGTAATACAGAAAACCTTTTCCAAGCTCTCTTTAAAAATGCTGAACGAACTGCTTCAATAAATTTCAAATTCTTTTTCAAAGAAAAGGTTTGGTTGAAGAGCTCTTCCAGCGTTTCTTTTAACGGAATAGCCATTGTTCGTGCGTCCACAGGTTTAAATCCTCCAAATAAATCACCAGAGTCACTCTGTTGTGATAAGTTGACCACCGTTAGTCTTTTTTTCAATAATTGGGCTAAATGCTGAACTAAGGTGGTTTTACCAGTTCCAGTTTCTCCAACTAGAAGCATTGGTTCATTACAACAAATACCTACTGCCAATTGTTCCAACAGTCTAGAAGCTTGACCAGTATTCACAAACACTTGACCTTCTTGCCTTATGACAAACTCTTTATCAGAAGGAACCGAAAAGCAAACTCGGCCACATTTTACAACATCTTTCTCTTTTGTTATAATTTGAGGAGTAGCACGGTCCACTAACCATTCGGCATTTTGAGGAGGGATCCTTAATAAAAGCCATGAAACGCGGAGAATGGATACTTTTAGATGAGGTTAACTTGGCTGCGCCAGAGACTTTGGAGTCATTGAATGGTTTATTGCAAGAAGATGATGGCTCGTTGGAACTGGTGGAGACGGGAGAATGTATAAGGCGACATAATCAATTTCGATTATTTTCTTGCATGAATCCTGCTACCGATGTCGGAAAGCGGGACCTTCCACGCGGACTACGTAGTCGATTTACCGAGCTGAAAGTAGATGCAGGGGATCGAACTGATGATTTAGTGCAGATAATCAAGAGATATGTCCCTGGCTTGACTGATGATGTGGCCCTGAAAGTTGCACACTTCTTTCATGCTTCGAAAAAGTTGGCACCACAACTTGCTGATGGAGCCAATCAAAGCCCGCATTACAGCTTGCGTACTTTGACTAGAGCTTTAAGATACGTATGTCAGTATTCTTCAAAACTTGGTGGAACACTGCGGGGATTGAGGGAAGGATTGGAGATGACATTTATGACTCAGCTCAATACTGAGAGTACCTTGAAGTTTGAAGAATTACTTAGCAATCATGGTTTTCCTGCTTCTAAAAACCAGCAGCTGTATAAACTACCACAGGAAAAAGAAGGAGAACAAGGGGGAGGATATATTATTACTGAATCAGTGCGTAAAAATCTGCGAAATCTAGCAAGAGCAGTGATGACCGAATTTCCTGTTTTAATACAGGGACCAACGTCAGCGGGCAAAACTAGCATGGTGGAATATCTTGCTAAGTTGCAGGGACGTCAATGTGTTCGTATCAACAACCATGATCATACCGACTTGCAAGAGTACATCGGAACGTATGTCAGTGACGAAAATGGATTAACATTCCAGGAAGGTGTATTGGTGCGTGCCTTAAGAACAGGGGCATGGCTGGTATTAGATGAGTTAAACCTTGCACCATCAGAAGTCTTGGAAGCACTTAATCGATTATTGGATGATAATAGAGAGCTTTTTATCACGGAAACACAAGAGATTGTGAAGCCACATCCCAATTTCCGGTTATTTGCAACTCAAAATCCTGCTGGTTTGTATGGATATGCTGGAAGGAAAGCATTATCGAGGGCATTCCGTAATCGATTTTTAGAGCTTCATTTTGGGGAAATTCCACAAGATGAGCTTGGTTTGATCTTAAGCAAGCGCTGTGAGTTACCGCCGTCATTTTCCAAGAAAATAGTAGATACATTCACCGAATTACAACTCTTGCGTAGCGTTAGTAGAGTGTTTGCCGGAAAGCATGGATTGGTTACCTTGAGAGATCTATTTCGTTGGGCAACGCGTAATCATACCACTGCATATGAGCTGGCGCAACAAGGTTATTATCTTTTGGGAGAACGTGCTCGTTCCTCCGAGGACCGTTTATTGGTCAAAGAGACAATAGAAAAGGTCTTTAAAGTTTCCTTATCTCTCGAATATCCACTTCCGGTATTATCACCTGGGTTGGTTTGCTGGACACATTCAATGAGAAGACTATATCATCTAGTACAACTTGCCGTTATACATAAAGAACCAGTTCTTTTGGTAGGAGAAACAGGTTGCGGAAAGACTAGGGTCTGTCAGCTTGTGGCTCAGATTTTGTCAAGGCAACTGTGGATGCTGAATTGTCACCAAAATACAGAAACAAGCGACTTGATCGGTGGGATACGTCCTCTGCGTGATAATTCTGACGGCAAAGATGGACTATTTCAATGGAGTGATGGGCCTCTTGTCAGAGCAATGAAAGTGGGAGGAATGTTTTTGTTGGATGAAATATCTTTAGCGGAAGACTCTGTCCTAGAAAGACTAAACTCTGTCCTGGAACCGGAACGTAAGCTGGTGATGCAGGAGCACGATGGAACACAGTTAACCGCGCATGAAGGGTTTTCTGTCTTGGCTACTATGAATCCTGGTGGGGATTACGGTAAAAAAGAGCTGTCGACTGCACTTCGAAATCGATTTACCGAAATTTGGGTGCCTTCACTTGACGTTGAGGATATTCGACTCATCCTCTCTGAACAACTATCCGAGAATTGGGCTGATCAGATCTTGAAGCGGAAAAAGGGCGCTGATTTAACCCTTCGAGATTTGATAAGTTGGGCGGATTTCATAAAAAGCAATGAGCATAGTTTGGGAGCCCAAAATGTTTTGGAAGAGGGAGCACAGTTAGTTGGATTACCTTCTTTATTTAACATGCCTGTAAGTAATGTCAAGAAAGAAGAAGATTATTTAATGTTGGGTGGCTATGAGCTAAAGCGCCGCTGTCCTAACTTCCAGACAGACTTGGAAGAGGATGAGACGATGTCAATTGATCATGAAACCAAGATTAACTTTTTACTGAATACTCCTACGACACTTTCAAACTTACTCAAAGTAATGCGAGCATTGTCAGTACAAAAACCCATTCTGCTGGAGGGTGACCCTGGAGTGGGTAAGACTACTTTAATCATGAAATTGGCTCAGCTTTGTGGATTCCCTCTTATTCGGATTAACCTGTCAGAACAAACAGATTTATCTGACTTGTTTGGGAGTGATTTGCCAGTTCAAGACGAAAAAGGAGAATTAAAGTTTGCCTGGTGCAATGCTGAGTTCCTAGATGCCTTAGAAAATGGAAGTTGGGTCCTGTTGGATGAACTTAATTTGGCATCGCAGTCAGTATTGGAAGGATTGAACTCCTGTCTAGATCATCGTGGAACGGTTTATGTTCCTGAACTTAATAGAAGCTTCAAGAAGCATTCTGAATTTTGCTTGTTTGCTACTCAAAATCCCCAGATGCAAGGGGGCGGAAGGAAAGGGCTGCCACGTTCGTTTCTCAATCGTTTTGCAAGGGTAGATGTTTCTCCCTACCGGATGGATGACCTTTTCTTGATTTCAAAGGGGCTATTTCCTACCCTAGATACTGAAATAATAGAAAAGGCCGTTGCTATGTGTAATTTGGTTAAGGACTTGAATCTTAGGGATTTGCAACGTTGGCTCACTTTGATTCAAAGTTTGGGAGTTCGAGAAGCTTTCGATTTAGTATGCATTCAAAGAATTCGCACACAAGCACAACGCGAAAAAGTTTGGCAATCATTCGACCAAGTGTTTTTGATGAATTTGGCTGATACCGGAGAAGATAGTTTAGTTGATAGGGAGGAATTATCACCGAATGGTTTAAAGTTTGGTCCCCTTTGTCTAGAACGACGTCATGAAGCACTGCCTATAGTTGAACGTGGCCTGGTGGTATCTTATGAGTGTTTACCGTTTTTAAAAAGGTTGTTGCACTGTGTGGCGAACAACTGGATGCCTATCCTAGTAGGTGAACCAGGGACCGGAAAAACCAGCTTAATTAGAATATTGGCTGCTCTGATGGAGGCTCCGTTGGTGGAATTTCATATGAATACCGGTGTAGACACTATGGAGCTGCTAGGAGCTTATGAACAAGTTGAACCTATGCGATATCAACAAAGCTTATTAAAACAGCAGGAATCTGAACGTTGGCGTCAATACTTTACTTCACTCTCCAACCCGCTCGAAAATTCTGAAAATATTGCCTTCGTTAAAACAGAAGAAGAAGGCTTGAAGGAAGGAGGGCAATTTGAATGGGTTGATGGAGTTTTAATTCAAGCAATGCTCAAGGGTGACTGGTTGTTGATAGAGCAAGCGAACCTCTGCCATCCTGCCATTTTGGATCGTTTGAATTCGTTATTGGAACCCAACGGCTACTTGACAGTGCAAGAAAGGGGCGGGCGTCATGTTGTAAAAGCCCATCCGAACTTCAGACTTTTCATGAGTATGGATCCTTCCTGTTATGGAGGTGGTGAGTTGTCTCGCCCGATGCGAAATCGTGGTGTTGAAATTTATCTACCTTCTGCTCTTTATTCTTATCCTAACTATGAAGTTAACTCGAAAGTATGGGAAACAACAATGACACTCTCAAGTTTAGTGGTTTCATCCCTTGAGTACAAAGTTTATCAAGCCGTTAAACTCTTTTATTCACTTGAAACAAGTGAGGGATCTGATTTTTTCACCATATTGCCGTTGTTGGATTTTGTTTTTGAGGATGAACGACGACTCTTATGGGCGCTTCTACCTACGCCATGGAAATTTCAAATCGGGGGATTACTCAAGGAATGTTGGAACGATCCTTTGATACCAAGTGATGAGTTTACACTGGAACGAGTGTTTATGCATAGTTTAAAGTTGCAAATTCTACACCCACTTCCAGGATCTTATCTCTCAATTGATGACGCTCCAGAAGGTAAATGTGTTAAATCTGCATTTGGTAGATTGCTCGAAATTTTACAAAATAATTATGCTTTGCTAAAGCCTTGGGAAATGAAGCAAAATATTTATTTTTTTGCAAAATTAATTAATTCCCCTCGTCGTGACTCCTGGTTTTCTGTACTTTGCTTTTACTTCTCAGTTTGTCAAACTTTAGCGCTAGAAGACGACGAACTTATGAAAGAATGGCGTCAAGTAGCGCAAGAAAATAGGTATACCTGGGCACTGTGGCACTGGATGGAGCCATTCCTAAAATACCCTGACGATCAAAAGGAAGTTAATACGGCGGGTTTACCAGCGTCCATGACATTTTGTGGAGAGAACAAGTCAGAATTCTTTATTAAACAACATCGTTGGTTTAGTTCGCTTTGGGAGGAATCTTTTTTGGAAAAGTTTGAAGGTTCTGAGAAGTTGATGGTTGCTTGCAGAAGCTATGCTCATGCAGCATGGTTTCAATGGTCTCAACAGGAAGCCACTCTAGAGCAATTACCTCTTGTGTTAAAATTTCCTGTACAATTGCATCCTATCGAAAGCGGAAACCCTCAGGCTGAAGATAACAAATTGTTGAAGAAAAGTCAAGAATTTCTCGCCGAGCCTTTGACTTGGAGTATAACCGAAGAATTTAAGGAGAATAGTGCAAAGGGTTGGATATTGGTTGGGAAAAAGGCAATGGATGCTTATGTGCCAAGTCGTTACCTGGTCGATCCTGCTACACCTTCTAATCTTGACGTGTCTTCAAGGTCTTGTTTCAAAGAAATGTTGGAAAAATGGCAAAAGTTTGAAACACAACGGGCTCACTATAAACTCTCTGATCGTTATTCATTATTGATCAGTAAAGCGATGGATCTAACACAAGTTCCAACTGGGTTTATTCAAATTCATCGTCCATATGAATTGTCTGATTTACTACCAAGGATTGGCCAAGAAATGCAAACGCTGCTAAAATCACTTATATCGCCTTTCTTGTTGATGCTTCAAACACAAAGATTGAGTAGAGAACAGGAATATAATTTCCAAAGTTCCTTAAGCTCAGCTATAGTTCGTCTGACTAGAATGGCGACCGGTGTTGATGACATCATTAAACCATTTCTCTTATTTTCGCACTATATACGTCATGGTGTGAGGTTGGTTGTGTTTGCAGACACTCCTTTACAGGATATTAGTCTTAAGGGGTGGCCAGGTTTGGAATACGATCCCGAATGCTTTCCTGTTGCAGTTCCTCGAGAGTTTGAACAAGAACAAGTAAAGAATGCAGTTGAATGGTCAGCTGATCTGGTTGCACATCTCGTTCTTCGACGGTGGAATCAAAACAAGTTTACGAAGATTTGCGAATTTGCTTTAAATCTTTGGCAATTAGTTCAGCAAGAAGAAAAAAGACACATCTCATTGCAATCTTCTTGGTATAAACCTCAGTATTCTTCTGATGAGGACAGCGATGATGAGGATGAATCAGATGATGAAATAAAAGATAATAAAAATCGACTGGAAGAATCAAAACGAAAAGAGAAGAAATTGGAATTAAGAAAAATGTTCCAACTTGGAGGGTTACATCAAGTGCCTGTTCTTCATCAACTACTCTGCCGTGAAGATTTTCCAGGAAATGAAAAACATTGGGAAAGCCTTTTATTCCGGCGAATTCATCAACGATTCGTAAAAGCACTGAATTTTAACAAAAATACGGAATATCCTACCAGCGTTTATAGTCATGAAGTAGATAGGTTTTCACTTCCTCTTCGCAGATGGAGCGTGAATGTAGATCATGGGTCTGGGGACAATTTGAATTATTTCCTTTCCTTGAATACTGATGCGGAAGAATCAAGGAAGTGGACATCAGAGTTATTAAAACAAATATCAAAATTTTTGCAAAAATTGATGAACTTGAAAGAAGATCCCGATTGGTCCAGTCATCCAGTGTTGGAACAGCTTTTTATCTTGACTACGAAAATTCTTCAGCTTCAGCAAGGGACCCTGCCTGCTCGCTTATCAACGGATGTGGAATTGTTAATCCAACGAGCTGAAGAAGATTGGGAAGGGTTTACGCCAAAGGCGGTTAGTCTTGCCACCGAATTGATAGGGTTAAAAGATTCGGTGATTGAATGGCGCAAAGTGGAACTAATGCGATGGTCTAAATTAGTCAAGCAACGCTACGACCATCTTACTGTAGTAACAATGGAGGCTTGGTGGTATCGACTTTTGTCAGTGGTCAGAGGGAATTCACCAGAGGAAATCAAAGGTGCCATCTTATTATTTATTCAACAAGCTAGCATTGGAGACTTTTCTGCAAGACTTTCTCTATTGCAAATGGTTTCCACATATCCTCCGCGTTTTATTCCAGATGAAATGATTATTTGGTTAAAGAATCTTCATTTATTTTATGCTGAATTTCTACCACCTCTGAATAAGCTTCTTGCGAACAAACAACAGGAAATCCTGAAAGCGCTTTCAGATACACTTAAATTAACTTCCTGGCGTTCTATTGCTGATATCAAAAGCCTAAAGATCGAATTCTTAAGAGCTAAACGTACGATACGAAAAAAGATAAGGGGTTTAGAAAAGCTATGGCAGGAGTCAGTACCATATCCTCAAATATTCCTACAATTGTCATCACCCTCCTCTACCTATCCTTCTAAGACAGTGGTTCTGCCAACATGTTCACAAAGGACGTTAATGCTTGAAACTCCTTCTGGTGTGAATAGAGAATTGCAAGTCATTGTCGAAAAGATGTCGGATTATATTCAAGGGTTTAGTAATTCTAAAAGTATTATCAAAGAGTCAAAATGGTCTGGATGGGTGGATCGAATTAAATCTCAGCTCTTGGAGTTAAGGCCATTGCCTAAATCAGTTAAACAAACCTGTTTAATTGGGTTTTTAAGAGAGTTGAAAAGAATGGGGTTATTCTATAAAAAATTTGCTTTCGCTCCTCAAGCATTAAACCAATGGTTGCAGCGAAGTTCACTATCTTGCTCAACAAAGCAAATTGTTGAAAAAGAATGCGAAAAGAGGATACAAGAATTGGTGCAAAGACTTGAATATATGGCTATTTCATTGAAGCAACAACAGCAGGGGGGAGAAGGTGGAGTAAAAGATTTCACAAAGGTAGAAATAGAAAAGATGACAGGATATCTTCGCTATTTCTATCAAATACTTGCTAAACTTTTCGATAACTACACTAAAGTATCCGAAAGCATTCTGAAATTGGAGCATCAAATAAACCTTTGGAGTACTGATAATTTGATAACCTTGACCAAGATGAAGTGGGAGACTTTGAAAGAAACTATTGAAAACAAGTACATACAAGAAGCCGATCTTTTATTTCTTGAATATGACATTGAGCATAAAAAACAAAGGTCCGAAGTCGTTCACGGTTTGAAAGTGTGGTTGGACAGGGCAGATAAATTGCTTATATCCAAGCAGGAAACAGTACATGTTTCTCATAATTATCTAGAAGAAGTCATAATCCATGCTCCAGAACTTACACTTGATGATATTGTTATACAAGAAAATGTTGAAAGAATCCAAACTGAGCAATGGAATGAATTCATTGATTCGATGCTTATTAGTTCACAATTTTTGGTGAAGAATTTGTCTCTACAATTAAACCAAGAAGCTGAAGATGATGAAGGTGAGGAGGAGGAAGAGGATGGTTATTTGATAAAGCAAATAAAAGAACTGAACGAAGGATTATTAGATGTCAAGGTTGATAAGGTCATACAATTTGCAGAGTGTATAAATCCTTACCAATCAGCATCACTTCATATCTTGACTTCACGATATATCGAATTGTTAAAGTTATATATTACTCGTTGCGGAGTAACGCTGTCTGCGTTGGCTAGATTCGCTAAAACTATAGGGGGGCTTTTTGTTGTATTATTCAAGGAAGGTTATTGCATCCCTCCCCCTCCGTCCGACAAGGAAAACTCTACAGAAGAAAAAACTTCTGATGGCATGGGGTTGGCTGATGGTGCAGTTACCACTGATGCTAAGAATGTTAGTGATCAAATTGAAAGTGAAGATCAGTTAGGAGTAGATTCAATTGATGATTCCAAGGATAAACCACCACCTCCACCAGAAGAGTCCACGTTGGATCATGATTTTGAAGGTGAAGCGCTTGATCCTCCTTCCAAAGATGACGAAAAGGATGAAGGAGATGAGGAAGAGGAAGAAGAAGAAGAAATAAGTGATGAAATAGGCGATCTTGGTGATTCAAATAACGATAATGCTAAATTAGATGATTCTGACTCCAACTCTGACAAAAAAAAGGACGAAAAAGTTGATGAAAAAATGTGGGGGAAAGATCCACCACCGGAAAACAATGACCTGGAAGCGGCAGCTTCAGACCCTAAAGATCGTCCTGAGGAAGGGATGCAACATGAAGATGATGAAAAGAAAGAAAAATCCGCAAAGACGGAGCAAGGGGAAGATGAAGCTGTAGAGATATTGGAAAATGATCAAGCTAATAAGACAAAAACACCACCTCGCGAACAAGTAGAAACGTTGGGAGGGGAAGAGGAGTTCGATTTGGATCAAGATGCCATGAGTATTGATGACCAAAGTGAAGGAGATAATGGGGTTAGTATGAGTGGTGGAAGTGAAGGTGAGCAAGACAATGATAATGCAATGGATATCGATAAAGATGATGAAGTTGATGGAGCAATGGAGGAAGAAAATTTGGAAGCTTCTCGCGCAGAAGAAGAAGAAGAAGGACTTCCACACGATGAAGACGGAGGGGATGTTGAGATGAAAGTAGAAGAGGAATCAGCTCAAGAGAACGCTTATCAGCCATCTGAGGCTCCATTAGTTCAATCGACAGCGATAGAAGAACAACCTACTGATGGGCAAGGAAACACGGACAACAAAGATATGAAAGAAGATGAAAAGCAAGAAGGAGGAGCTGGAGAAGCGTCAGAAAACCATTCATTAGATAAAAAACCTTCCAGTAAAGAGTTGGATAATGAAAATGCTACAAATGATGATAAAGATGCCATTATGGAAGAAGAAAACAGGGAAGAATCGAGCGATCAGCCTAAAGAACCGAAAAAAGCAACATTAACATCATCAATTGACAAGTTGATTGACAACTTTGAACAACACGAAGAAGAGAATCAAGACAATTTGATGGACCAACAAGATGCAGAAAACATAGATTTCTCCACGAATGATGATACGGCTGCAATAAGAGCAAGAACAGATGGTCCACCGCCACCGCCTCCACCAACTCAAACTTGGCAATCTGCCGATGCTCCGCTATTGCTCCAACCAATTGGTTCAACAGAAGAAGATTTAACAGAAGGGTTAGATAACGCTGTGTCAAAAGAAAGAGAGGAGAAAGAGAAACAATTAAGGATAAAAGTGGAAGAGATGGACAAGGATAAAGAAGTAGGTAGAACCTGGACAGAATATGAACAACATACGAGTCAACTTTCATTACAACTGAGTGAACAGCTTCGGTTGATTATGGAACCAACTGTGGCGTCGAAGTTAAAGGGAGATTATCGCACGGGAAAGCGACTGAATATGCGGAAAGTTCTTACCTATGTAGCGAGCCAGTACAAACAAGATAAGATATGGCTGAGGAGAACAAAGCCAGGACAACGAAAGTATCAAGTGATGGTGTGTGTGGACGACTCCAAATCAATGGCAGCTGAACCAAGACTAATTTCTCTGGCGTTTGAGTCCTTAGCATTGGTAACCAGGGCTTTAAGTCTTTCACAGATCGGAGAGATCGCAGTGATGAGGTTTGGAAGCGACTCAGAATTAGTATTGCCATTTTGCGCTCATCTCGGAAGGGAGGATGGAGAAGAACTGATGACAAAGTTCACTTTTGCTCAAACCAAGACAGATTTATATGGACTGATGGAAAAATGCATGGAAGAACTTTTGCAATACCGTCGTCATAACGGTGGAGACGAATGTTGGCAGTTGGTCCTTATAATATCTGATGGCGTATGTGAAAGGCATGAAGAATTAAAATGGTTGGTGAGGAAAGCGCTGGAAGAGAGGATTTTAATGGTCGGAGTTTTATTAGACCATCACCACCAGCTGTTAAAGACAAATTCAGTTAAATGGACACCGAGTGGAGGTCTGTCGATGCAGCGATACATGGATACTTTTCCGCTGGAATACTTTGTATTGCTGCGAGAGGTCGAACAGCTGCCTTTGATACTGGCAGATACGCTAAGACAATATGTACAATTGTTATCATCGTCCTTCCAATAAGGTCCACTCAGGCTATCGATGGCGTGATGGCTCTTTGTACAAAGAAGGAAATAAACTTTTATTATCTGAACACGTGCGTCATGTCCACCACCACCACTGTAGCACCAAACAAAGTGCCAGACGAAAGTTCAATTGGGCCGACAGCTTCCGATGACCTGATCGAGAAAATCCCTGCACTTTTGGGGCTTGGGACTAACTTTATCAAATTATCCAACACGAAGGCAAAGCAACGAGAGGTTCAAGTTTTTGTAGATTTGGTGACTATGCGGATTTATTGGATCAAAGACAAATCAGAACGCAGGTTTATGAATATAGAAGACATACGTGAGGTTAGGCTGGCAGATGAGGTCGTGGTACTTGAAAAATATCCCGAAATTTCTTCTTCACCCAAGAAAGACTTGGTCCTGGGAATTGTTTATCTCAGGGAAGGGTTTTATAACAATCTCAACTTACTAGCTCCTACTCGTGTGGCATATGAAGAATGGTTGAAGGGTTTAACTATTTTATTGTTTGAAAGAGTTGAAAAGAATGCATTACTTGGCAGACTTTGGGCGAAGGCAGATACCAACCAAGACGGCCGGATTCAGCAAGATGAGTTTTATGCCTTTTGTTCCAGCCGGGGTTTAGTAAAGGAGGAATCATTCCTCAAAGAAGTATTTAAAGAAGCTATTCGCGTATGTAGCGGTACTACAACCAATACCACTTTGACTACTACAACGCCAAATGCTGCAAAACCAACAACAAAGACGACGATCACAACAACGACGACAACGACGACAACGACAAAAAACTGGATGAATTTTAAAGAGTTTTGTTTGGCCTTGGAATATATCAATCCCAGACTTGATATAAAAGATGAGATTTATGGAGAAAAAGAAAAATGGAATTTCAAGGATTTTAGGCACTTTTTGAAGAGAATTCAAAAGGTATGTCCATAAAAGTCCCAAGAATGGTAATAAACCAACTTTCTAGTGTATTCTAACGGATCAGGAATACGAAGCGATGTTTAAGCACCTTACAGGAGAAACAGAAGAATTAAACTTTATTGATTTCTTGAAATGGTTTTTATCCTCGTCGTTCAATAATCCCTTTACCAAAGAGTCTTCGTTAATTACTGATGATATGAACAAGCCTTTAACGATGTATTTTATTGATACTTCGCACAATACGTACGTTAATATTTATTTTCACAATAGTTAAAGCAATGTTTGTTAGTTATTTGATGGGTAATCAAGTAACCAGTTATTCTTCCATTGATGCTTACATTCATGCTCTCAACTCTGGTTGCAGATGTGTTGAGTGTAATACTCTCTCTGCTAAGTTTTACTTACGTTGTTTTAGTGGATTGTTGGGATGGTCCTAATGGAGAGCCACAGGTGTATCATGGTTATACTTTGTAAGCTTTTTCCGTCAAGGAAATGAACAACCAGTACTAACTTGAAGAATAGAACGAGCAAATTGTTGGTCAAGGATATAGCTCATGCAATTGCCAAGCATGCATTTAGAGCTTCTTCATATCCCGTTATTGTCTCCTTGGAGATGCACTGTTGTTTAACTCAGCAGAATCGAATAGCGCAGATATTTAAGGGAGCTTTTGGTGATTCTTTGTTGACTGCTCCGGTAAACCCTTCAGAAAATGAAATGCCCTCTCCAGAAGCATTGAGGTATAAAATAATTATTAAGGTACTTAACATTTATTTTTTGATTTTTTGAAAAAAAAACTTAGAATAAAACAATGTCGGCAATTCAACATCCTTCTCAAAGTTCCACTGAGTCTGAGGAAAGTGAAGTTGAAACTCCTACAGTAGCACCATCGAACAAGTCAACCGATAGTTTATCTGCTACTTCTGCTTCTATCAACAGAGATACTGCATCTCCAGGATTGAAACCCGCTCAGCCTGCGAATATTCCTCCATCTATCACAGCGGATAAAAAACCTATTTCTAAACCACTTCCGACTTTAAATGAGATTTCTTTACCTTATGCTGGACTACGTCAAGTTACTAATACCGCAAAAACGCCAGCAGAAGCAGAGGATACCCCAATAGTTCACATGAGGAAGATGATGAGTGACCTTTTAATGCACAAAACTTTGAGCACTACTGCTTCTTCTGATCAAGAAGGAGAGAACTCAACTCCTAGATCAATTTTTGGAGGTTTTTTTGGAGGTGGCAGTAGTGGTGCGAAGAAGGACGAAAAAAAGGCCGTTAAGGGCGGCAAAAAACTAAAAATCTCGAAAAATTTATCAGATCTGATTGTTTATATGAAGGCGAAGTCTTTTAAAAGTTTAGACGTCAGACGAGCTGAGTGTAAATTTTGGGATGTATCGTCAATTTCTGAGACTAAATCATTGGAAATCATAAAAACTCGCTCTCCTGACATGATACGCCTTACGTTGAAACAGTTTATGCGAATATATCCTTCTGGAAAACGCTTTGGCAGTGGGAATTATGATCCTATTCCGCACTGGTCGGTGGGTCATCAGTTGGTCGCTCTTAATTATCAGACATACGGTACACCTCTCTGTTTAAATGCGTACTAACTCTGATTAGATCGCGCTATACAACTGAATAATGCTATGTTTTCTCATAACGGCGGATGTGGCTATGTTTTGAAGCCATCCTTTTTGTTGAATCCCACTGCTACTCGAAAAGCTTCAAGAAACCGGTTTACCATCAAGGTATATTTGCTTATGTTGTGGCATTAACATGTGCTTCAAAGATTATTTCTGCGCAAAACTTGTGTAGTTTAAAGGATGGCGTATCAGATCCTTATTGCGAGATGGACATGATTATTCTTGGCGACGCTGAGCCATTTGCCAAGTTCAAAACTAAAGCCGTTTCTAATGGATTTAATCCCCGTTGGCATGAATCCTTTGAAGTTAACATGACTTATGATGATTTTGTCTTTTTACGGTAGTCTTTTATCCTGGTTTATTTATAGTTTCATGTGCAGATTCGCTATTTATGAGAAAAAAATGAAGCCAGCCATGGCTGACTCTGCAGGAAATCGCTATGACGGAATCGCCTTCTTTTCTTGCTTGCTTCATAACTTGGCCCCAGGCTATCGACATCTTCCACTGGACAATCCGAAAGGAGATCAGGTGGAGGAGAGTTCTCTCTTTATCTTCAGCGATTTGTCCATTCCTACAAAATATTAGTGTTTCTTTGTTCCGCTTGACTCACGTGTCGACGTTTTTTGAAGTCAAGAAAAGGCTTTATTATGATCTATGTTTAAATCTACCAAGGAGGTTCTCACGTGTCTTTTTTTTTAAAAATAATGTCAATGTATTGTGGTACGATGATAAAGTTACTAGAGGTTTTTATATTTTTGTAAGGCAAACATGTATTCCCAGCTATAATATCTTGGCTCAACCCTGGTGGCAATAATGGCACCGCTATAATTACTTGGAGTTACTGTCCAATCGGGTGTCTCGGATGGACTGCTTTGTCTGATATAGTAATCACCTTCCACGCTTTTGAAAATAATATTGCATCCTCCTGACAAATTGGGACTTCCTACATACGTCCATACGGTGGGTTCCAATTTGTCAAATACCAAAGCAGTCTCAAGTTCATCCCCATTAGGGAGTATCTTCAATCCTCCCACTCCAGGCATTTCAATGTGGATAGATCCAGGCGTAAGGAGTCGTTTTATAATCCAATGGCCATTTTGATCAAATTCAGATTTACTAACAACACTTTGAGGAATCCTAGTGGTGTTCCTTCTAATAACACAACCTTTGCAATAACTCATGTACAGATCCGTTTCTAGGTGCATAAGTTTATATACGGAATCAGCTGCAAATAACCCGCGACAAAACCCAGGGTCGGAGCCCACCCAACGTAACGGACCCTTGAACCAACTCCCTAGCGACCCAAAGGCTGTTGAAAAAGGAAGAAGAATGGAGAGTAGAATGGTAAGTTTGAGCATTTCTAATTTGTCTTTCAAAGTGTCGTTATTTATGCTGAGAGTGGTGGAAATCTATCTGAGGAGGTTCAACCAGATTGTGTGGCGAATGGTAAGAAAGATGTCACGTGTCGACTTCAATTCTAACTTTTGTGCTATATGCATCCTCACCATCACCATCCTTCTTCCTCATCTTCTTCTCAAGCTGCCAATGTTACACCAACCTCAAAACCCTGGCAAGGTGAAATATCCGAGGCTGAACGAGTTTTATTTCAAGAAAATATGTATTTTACTACTCTGTCAAATGTTTATCGCACGGGAATAGGTTTAACTTGTTGAGATCGATCTCTAAGGATGTACCAACAGAACAACTGATAACAGCCACTAGGAACTGGGAGCGAAGTCGGTTTTACCAGTGTAATTCAAAGGACGAGTATTTGATAACGATAAATGAAAAAATATCCGAGTTGAAGTTAAGATGGCAACTTCATCAGCAACAACGAGCGAGATCCGCTGGCCCTCCCGCTCCTTCTGCTGCTGTACCTACTAGTATTGCTTCATCAAATAGCAAGAGTTTTCTTTCCAATACGCCTTATTCAACTTCCACCAGTAGTACGTTATAAGTTCTTTCCTAACTCCGTACTTTGTAGATCTTTCCCTTTCTGTATTAGACTAACCTTTATCAGCTGCTGCAATTGCTGCATTAGGAAATGCTAATCGAAGCATGATGGGATTTAGTGCAATTAACGCTATTAATAATGCAACCTCCCTTAAGAGCCAAACTTCACTTAACGCTGCTGCTGCTGCTGCTATGGTGGATGCTTTGAAAACATCCAATTCCAACACAAGCAACAGTACGGCTGCAGGTATACTAGCTGCGGCTGCGGCGGCTGCTGCTAGTGGTGGTACAGGAGGTGGGGGAGGTAATCGAATCTTACACGCTTCTTCTTATTTGCAATCTTCTGCGACCAACAAACCAAACAATGCAGCAACTACGTTAATGAACAATCCATCGGGCTCAAACATTCAATCTCCGGCCATGGGAGGAACAGGAGCAAACAATGCCGCAGCAGCAGCAGCAGCTTCAGTTTTAATGCAAGCAGCAGCAGCGGCGGCGGCTAATGTTGGACCTCAGGCTGGAAAGGTGAATGGAATGATGCCACAGCCAACGACCATGAAGACTACATCATCAACAGCAGCATCTAGCGTGGAATTGGCAGCAAAGTTTATGGAAGCAGCTAAATTAGCAACGGAAAAGCTGAGATTATTCTTGAAAAACTTGACGAGATTGGATTGGCCAGCTATTCCAGTAACTCCAGAAAAGATGGCCAAGTTGGCTGGAATACAAACAGTGATACAAGTTAGAGTTTGTAAGTCTGGGGCTTTAATATCTAAATAATGAGGGGAATTTAGCTCAGATTGAAATGAAAGCGATAAATGAAATAGAATTACAGGACTTGGTTGAAAATGTATGTAGCGGTGGTGGATAAGAGAAAGAAGGGAAAACTAACGTTTGAGAATAGATGAAGAAAGTTCACATTGAAGGAGTAATCGATCCTTCTGTGCTTACATGTCTAGTTATTCCTGGTTTAGAGGCAGAATTGAAGGATTTGGTTTACCTGGTAACTTCCTCCCTTTATACCCTAATCAAAGTAGCAATTATTGGCAAGGCAACAACAACGTGCACTCTCTGAGGGAAAGACACGAATGTCAGTGGCAGAATGTCAAGAGTTGTTGAAAAAGGCGGGAAACTATATGAGAAGAATCCAAGAGATGGCAATGAAATATTATGAATCATTGCAAAGGATGAGATATTCTGCTACGACGACGATGCCACCACCTGCTCTTATGCCGCTAGTTAGTAGCATTGCACCCACAACGGCAATTTCGATAAAGAGAATTTCGCCCCTTTCTCAACCGAGATCGGATGTTGGAGTGAAGAAGAACAAAACGGATGATGATTCACTGCAATTGTTAAGTAGTGTTATTAGGTCGCTTAATCCATCCGAAATTCCAATTATATATAAATGCACGCTGGGGAAGATTGCTGATGAAAGGTTTTGTGAGTTTGGCAGCGATCCGATGGGACAAGATGAGATAGAATACGATGTAGGACCACCAATATATTATCCTTGGTAAATGGCGTGGCTACAAATGAGAAACCAATTGTTGTACGAGGTTGGGAGGAACGAAGATGTGGTAGCTCAGAACCTGCTGAGCGTAAGTTTTCCCTTGTCTATCTATCCGAAGAGATGCGAGACCTCCACCACCTCCTTAAGGTTAGTTCAGCCATGGCCACGAATATACCTAAGCTTTGAGTAAGGACAAAGTTGAGTGCATAGAAGCCGGGGAGTTCATAGCGCGTCACTTTTGTAGAGGGGCTTGATAAATGTTTCAACTTTTGTGCTAACCACTACCATTCACCTCATAATTAATTAATTATTAACAATAGGGATAATACCTCCACGGTTACTTGTTGCTTTAAAAGTTCATAATAGCTGGCATGTCTAGCGATTAATCCTAAAATGTTTTAGCATTAAATATTATGGTAAAGTTACCAATATTTACGGTATCACCTTTATCACCACTTCTGCCGTAACAAAGTTTGATCAAAGGAACTTGAATTCCAGTTTGCAATGGCGGTTTGATAAGTGCACGAGTGTGGGTGGCGGGGTGTACGAAGGAGGATGAGGTTTTTGAATAAGACAAGGTAAGAGTATCACCATCACTGCCACAACAGACAAATTCCTTAACCAAGGTTTTTTCCACCAAAGCTGAAATATGATAAAGACAAGGCTGGGGGTTTGGCCTTCCAGAAGCATCACCTGAGGATGGTCAAGAAAAATTGCCAAACGAAAGAATGAAGGATTACCGGTAATACCAGGCGCCATGCAAGTAGCAGCAGGAGCAAGTTCCATGGCTAAGATGCTAAGCGGCAAGGCTTGGTCATGTCTGGCAGCAATTCTTAATACCACTTCTCTCGTTTGTTGCTTAATTGTAGCGTTAGGCCTTAAAAGGAAGGGATTAATCAAAGTAAGGGATAGCGTCATTACCCAAAAGTATTTTCAGCGCCTAGGACTTCCACCAGAGTCTCCGAAAAAGGGACAAACCCACGTGCTTTTATCAGCTTATTGGCCCGAGACAGAACATGGGTGCCGACAGCTTTAGCCTTTTCCGCTGCTTCCAATCCACCAATCAATAGAGTCCCACTAATCTTGAAGCCTTTTTGCTTGATTCCGCTGACCTTGAGCCAGGGAGTGGGTGGTAAACCTCTTGTTCCTTGCACACGCACTCTATCATGACCAATCTGCTTCAATGTAACGTGAGAAAGATCCACAGTGACGTCGGGAAGGATATAAGCAGCAGGGTCCAACACCTCATAGACCAATTGTTCTGCCACTGTGGCTATGCTGACGCAACCACCGGTGTTTGGGGGCTTAGTAATGACAAAGCTCCCATTTTCTTCAAATTCGACGATGGGATATCCCATGTTTGACCAGCCACCATGGGGCGAAAAAGCGCTTAATCTCCAGTCAGTAAAATTACCACCAGTAACATGACAGGCGCACTCTATGCAGTGACCAGCGAGAGAGGCAGAAGCGAGCTTATTCCAATCGTTTTTAGTGTTTGGAGTAATGGACCATTTGAATACATGCAAGAGAGGACCAAGCACCAGGGCACTATCTACTACTCTACCAGTCACGACAATATGTGCGCCTTGGTCCAAAGCTTGGGCAATTCCCTGTGCCCCCAAGTAGGCGTTAAGGGAAAGCCACTCTTCTCGCACTGGTTCACCAGTCTCCGCTAGCATCAACTTGTCTTGGAAGTCAGGCAGGTTGATATCATCGCCATAGACGGCAGAAACCTTGATGTTGGTCAAGTTGAGCGTTTTTAGTATATTCTCCAATGCTTTTTTACAGCTCAATGGATCTAAACCTCCCGCATTGGTGACGATCCTGGTTTTAGTCAACTTGGGAGCAATGGCTTTGACAACTTTTACAAATTCCTGGACAAATCCCGGCTTTCCCTTCAATCGCTGAGCGGCGAGGATTCCCATTGTCACTTCGGCCAAATAGTCACCCACCAGGAAATCCAAACCCTCCTTTGCCAACTGCTGAGCCGCTGCCAACGTCGAGTCGCCCCAAAAGGCGGAAAAACAGCCAATTCGAATCATATTGTTACGGTTACGACGACTCAAATCAGCTGACTACCGCAGAATCTCGTTGTTTCT
>QZWR01000323.1:8090-19279 GCA_004114325.1 Zoophagus insidians | reverse complement strand
TCTCTCTCTCTCTCTCTCTCTCTCTCTCTCTCTCTCTCTCTCTCTCTCTCTCTTCAAAACACCAGCAACGACCAGCTCTTGTTCTCAAGCTCCAAATCGAATAAGGTCATATCGCGCGCATTGCTTCTCCTCATTTCCAACATCGTAATTGACAGAATCGTGCAACACGAACGCCGCAGTCCCTTGAAATCCTTGTCAGTTTTCCAGTGTCAGTCGGCGAGGAAGAATTTCTTCGATTTTCGCAGCGGAGCTTCGTAGGTCGTCTTTGCAAAGGATTCATCGCACAAGAAGGAGAACAGAAGAGTCGCGCCATCGCATCAGTTTCAACGCGGTCCATCTCAGCAATATGCTCGCGACCATTCGTCAACGAATTGTTCCTCGACGGGCACGACAAACTGATTGCCAATGTTCACTTCGTTCAGTCCATTTGACGACACAGCAATATTGTCTCCTTTCGAGCACGCCATTCACCTTCGACAACGGAGGAAAGGCACAGCGCGGTCCAGTGATTTCCCCTTACTTCTCGGAAGCAATTCGTGAGAGGTGGCAGAGTTTTGTTGAATACTGGCAGTAGATGTTCCAGATTTGAGGGTTCTCTGAGAGGAGGCGCGGTAGAGGTTGTAGCACTCGAGTCCGTCATTTTAGTTGCCTAAAACTTTGGCTAAAGTTTTGCACGTGTTCAAAGCAAAAATTTTCGAACACAGCTTGCGAATGGAATGCCCTCCTTCCTTGGAGACTAAAATCGACTGAAAATTTGCAGATCTGCAATAATTATTGGAGAGAATGCTATTCGTTTCTTGAATGACTTGAGCGAGATGATGAAAATTATCTGCCTATTGTATGTGATTCATTGCTCTTTGGCATTCATTGTTCTCATTTTAAGGTGAATTTCGACCATCAGTGGAGTGCCAAAACACTGCTAGGGATCACGAATGCGAGGAAATTCGATTTCAATACGACCAATCTTGAATCTACTGTTCGCTTCTATGAGTTGGCAACGAACGTTTCGCCTTTTCAAGAGTTGGTTCTGAGAATGGAAGAGAGCGAGGAGGAGAAACTGCGATAGAAACGATTGAAGAAAGAAGAAAGGGCGAAGAAGAATGCTGAGAAGGAACTCGAAGGAGCGAAAGCAGGCTGAGAGATGGGAAAAGAAGAAGGATGCGCTGGCGAAAAAGAAGAGCGTCGCCGATGACGAGCTCTCAATTGCGAATAGATCGATGAAGATGCTCGCCTTGCAATTGGAGTGACTGTTACAAATTCGAGAGCACCGAGAAAAGCGACGGAGAGATTGATGAGAAAAATGAGATAAATTAACTGTATATTGTTAAAAATTGTAAATATTTGTCTACTTTATTGTCTGTATTGTAGTTGATACACTCTGATTTATTTGCGATGAATAGACTAGTTGTATTTTTTATTGTATTGATATTGATAAACTATGAATTTTACACTCCTGTTGCATTCTTTCCTTGTTCCTCTTCCTTCATTCTCCATTCTCCTCTTCTCCCTAATTCCTTCTTTTAAATAATTTAACTAGTTTATCATTTAGTATCAAATCAAAGCATCGCAATCACATAATAAATTAGCGTCACCCTAGTAGTCATTAAATTCATCCTCAATCTCAATCTTTCACTCACAATTTGTACACTAACAACGATTCATTTCCACATTCCTTGCAACCATCGAGCAATATGCGAAGTCAACTCGATCGTCAGACAACAAAAGTAGCTAACACATCTGTGCAACCACTAGATGCGAGCAAAGACAGGGATTCGAATGATTCACAAATGTTATTTCAGAAAATCGTAGTAATGATCGATGCATCATGTAGAGTAACTCTAAGCTAATGACACATTTTTAGGAGAAACGTGAGATAATTTTCGCCCGTGCCATTGTGAACTTTTTTTGGCTGCTGGAGCTAGAACTATTGCTGAGACATCTTTTAGTGTGTCCTTTCATTTTGAAGTTACTTGTTTGTTGATGCTCCTAATTGTTCCCCAAGAGGTTCGATATGCGTTGTAAGAAGTTTGTTAATCCGCGTTCTTGGGGGAAGCGATTGTACACAGGTAGGTCCTCTGTTTCATTTCAGCACTCATTCTTAGGTGGAGATTTATATAAAATTCTTGGCGCAGAATCGAATGCTTCTGAGGCGGAACTGAAAAAGAAATACTTTGAAGTATGCTGAATACAATGAGCTTTTCTCACTCGAAGCTTGCGAAGAAATACCACCCGGATATCAACCCCAGCGCTGACGCAAAAAAAAAGTTTATTGAATTAAACAATGCTTATGAGGTCTCAATCCGTTCCTTGCACTTCTATTGCTGATTGTTAGGTTCTTTCAGACAAACAAAAGAGAGCTCAGTACGACACTCAAAGGCAATATGGAATGGGTTCTTCTGATCAGCCGCAGTCTTCCTATCAATATGGCACGCCTCGATGTACGTTTATTCGACTTGCTGTTGTCTCGATTTAACTGGTAGATCAGTCGAGTGCCAAGCGTGGGCCAGTTCGCGACGATTTTGAGGATATTCTTCGATTTTGGAATGATGTATGCTCCTCTGTGGCTGGCGTGTTTGCTCATGAGTTAGATGGTGCAAGAAGAAAATCGAAAAAATCAACAACGCGGGGCGTCCCAGGAATGGAACCAATCAACGCCGAGGTCCAGTTACCAAAAAACAACGATTCGACGAGACGCAAATGGGAATATTCGAGTAGAAACACATTCTTCAGGTGCGTGCTTCATCATTTGTGCCTGTGAATTTAATTTCTAGGAGCGAGTCGGAATATGGGCTTTGATTGGGAGGCTGTATCAAGAGCTGGTGAGAGTATTAGACGGCAGCGAGGGAAAGGTACGCTCGATCGATTCTTATCATCGTATTGATGAGGTAGATTTTGAGAATGCCTACAAAGCGCAATATGATGATCCTTGGAAAATATTCACGAACGGAGATTCAGAAGTATGTTTTATTCGCCAGTAATTTTGAGTTCTCAATTTTAGCGACCCACAATCCTGGAATTTCCTTCTAAATTTAGTCTGCTTCAATCTGTGAAACCAGCAAATGGAAATTTGGGACAATACGATATTTACTCTAAATCGAAACTTTTGGTATTTATTTTGTTAGATTGAACGCTTACAGTCTAGGGTGCAATCAAGGAAACCGCCTATGGACAGCTGAAGTTTATGCAGCATAATGACCTTCTTTCGCAAGCTCGATTTTGGCGTTCGAAATCCGGTGTTGAGCAAGGCGTTGTCGAAACCAAGGATGGGAGAAAGTATGCGATTCGTTTCATCCGTTTCCTTTTTCTCATGTCTAGAATTGCCACAGTCATTGAGACGGCGTCTAGCCCACGCCTTTCGCTTTTCCAAGTGCTGCTGTCCTATTTTTTCACTCACTACGTTATCAAGAATAGCAACGACCAGCTTATTGGATACATCTCTAGCTTAAATATTTTTCAAAACAGGATAATGTATGTCTTTGCATATTGTTGCTTTATCTCACAATTAGATTTTACGATAAATCTGCCTCGCCTGTTGTAAAAGTAGTTGGCTCAGTTAATATTTTTGGTTACAATATTGTAGAATATTCCGACGTTTCAATAGGTACGTTGCAAGTGCTTTGTTAGTCTGATGCTTATTGATAGGAATTGGCTCTAAATTCGATCCTTCGCTAATTATTACCGTTACGACATGGAACTCTCTGAAGATTCAAAGGGCATTCAACCCTATTGCCAGTACTGTCACGTCGCTCGTCGAATTTGGAAAGAATATATTTGGGAAAAAGTAGCATGGACTTGTTTTCTTCGAGGAAATTACTTTATTTCG
This sequence comes from Zoophagus insidians, assembly GCA_004114325.1. NCBI lineage: Eukaryota > Fungi > Zoopagomycota > Zoopagomycetes > Zoopagales > Zoopagaceae > Zoophagus > Zoophagus insidians. Next base: position 15,456 of record QZWR01000323.1, on the reverse strand, counting down.
CTGCATTCGCGAAAGTTCTTGAAGATGGCTGCATGGCGATTTGGTTATGTTGTAGAAATTTATAAACGATCGTTCCATCTCCTTCGCCTGTTTTCCTTGCCTCTTGCTTTCATTCTTTCATTCTTTCATTCTCTTGAACTATCATGAAAGCAGAACCATGATTTAATTATTTCAATCAATCGCATTTTAAATTATTACATGTACTCCATGACTTTTTAATATCTAAAGCATCGAATTATTATTTCTCCAAGAAGGAAAGGACACAAGGAAGGAATGGAAACAAGGAAGGATGGAAAGGAGACGACGGGAGTTAATAGAAAGTTTATCAATAAAACACCATTCCAGAAATAGGTATCTATCGCGCGTAGTGCAAATTATTCTATTTATAATATACGAACTAATTCACGAGCGATGCTTTTGCTCAATCAGAATTTCATTGTAAGCATTGGTCATCAAAAAGTCTTTCTCTTTCATCTTGGATTCTTTCACCAATTTCTTGTGTTCTTCAGATTGAATCAGATGGCCGCTTGGAGTAAACCAGAAAAAGCTGCGAACACCATGGCGAGTAAACCTGTCGCGTTAGCAAAGAGGGATAGACGAAGTAGGAGCACATACGCAATAGTGTTATTTTGGGTCAAAAGGCGATAGGTAAAATAGCTGATTGTCAGAATGCCGGTCGCAACAATGGCCGAGACAGGAATGATGGCGTGGGTGAAGATCTCGTTTTTGGTGCGAGTCCAGCCTCGCTTTGAAACCTGCTCCACAAGTTGAGCTCGGTAGTTAGCAGCGTCGACCTTTTGCTTCTCTGTCGCCATAGCTGATTGTGAATCGAACTAGCACGTGTCTGCCTGCTTTCGGGCGAGAAGATTATTTTAAGTTACAATTTTCTAGAAAGGAATGAGAATCGAAGGCACGTGCCTTTTGATCACAATCGAATCTGTTCTGGCACGGCCTTCCTGACGCTTCCTGGTGATGTTTCAATTTAAAGCGAAGACTGTCGATAAGTCCTCTGAAAATGAATCGGCTCAGAATATGATTCGCATCCAAACCAAGGTATTTCATGGTTTTGCTCTTTCACATTTGCTTAAAAACTAGAAACACGAAGATCTGAGGACTGGATTGCTCAAATTAGTAAAATTATGCAAAACTTTGCAAGAAAAAGGAGAAGGCCACTGCAAAAGCACGTCTGCGCTTGGTATGCTTATCTCTCATCTTTCTGTTCCCTCAATTTCCAGGTGAGTCGCTTTTACAATTCCAAACTTCCTCTCCCGATGAGAAAAACAGCTTTTCCCTGTCGATGCAAAAGTTTGCTTCGATATGGTCAGATATTGCAGCCCTCGAAAATTGCTATGTATGCTTCCCTTTCGCGTTAAGATTTATCGCTGACTTTTAGTGTGAGGAGTGTGAAATATTTGTCAATCAAGTGAATGAGTTCCTAAACGACATTTTGGAGACGACGAAACGCGTGAAGAAGTCCTACGATTTTGCGAAGGGTGAGTACGACAAGGCCTTTGCGAAAGTTGCCGCAGTCAAGGAAGGGAAGAAATTTATGGTGTCGAAGCTGTACCAAGTGGAAAAAGAAAGAGCTTCAACCTACCTTTTGTATATGAAAGAGGTCGCTTCAATGGAAATTCATTTGGCCGACATCGATGAAAAGATTAACTACGTTTTTGCAGGTATGTGCACCGCCGTGTTTGCTTCTTGCTCATTTGCTTAGATTTGCTTGTCAAATGGTTTACTGCGCAACGGAATGTTATTATTAAAAGCTACGATGAATTAGAACAATCGAAGCCCTATTTATTACAGCTTCAAAATTGGTGCTTAGAGGTATGTTCAATCTTTTTTCTGAAAAAATAATTTTTAGGAAGAACGTGTTTTCGATGAACAAAGGCAAGAAAGAGAAATATTACGAAAGAGGATTCATTCAGAATTTGCTGAGGCCACCAAGAAACGCTTTGTTGAATCGTTTTTGAATGTGGATCTGTGCTTGGCCTGTTTGGACTCTAACTCGGATATGCAAGGCAATGTCGTATGTTTCTTTCTCGTGAAACTTCGCATCTTACTTCTAGATTTGCAGTACGCTTGCCAATTCTATGGCCCAAATCCTGACCACTTACAATTTTACTGTGCCAACACAACTTGCCTCTCAGACGCAAAATATTGCGACAGCACAACCGATGAAATCCCTGGAAGTGGTACAAAACTATTGCAAGGAGAATTTCGACGCGATTGGGACTAAACTCTTGGAGAGGAACTTATCAGTATGCTCCTTGTTTATCACTCGTTGGTTCTCTTCTAAGTTATTAGGAACTTCTAGTTATTTTTGGTGATGCTCTTTCAAATCTAGAAAAGATAAATTTGTGAAAGTATTTCCTGTACATGTAGTATATCTAAATAAAGTAATTTTCTATCTATTTCGCATTGTTTCCTTATCGTTCATTCCATTCTTGCTTTTGTTGTCATTGGTAGAAAATAATACATATTAGATTATAAATATTGCAAGGCCCATTCACTTTTACCCAATATTTCTTTTGGAAAAAAAATGATATAAAAAAAAAATATTGTTTCAATCGTGTAATGCGATTTAATTAAGTAAGTAATAATTACAACCAAAGAAAGAGCAACGAATTGAGAGCAAGGAATAAAACTACATAATAATTGAATCATTTATTGAGTCTATCATAGAGTCAGTTCATCATCTAATTGAAATTGAATCGCTCGTTTCTTCTTGCGGATAATCGCTTCATCTGACTCCACCCTGGCCAGCTCCGCCATCAATTCTTGTCGGTTCATTTCAGTGTAATCTCGTTTCGGTGTCTGGACTGGGATCGGGATGGTCAAAGCAGGTGATCGCGGAGGTGAAGGATTTGGTGAAGGTGACGGCGTCGTGAACGGAGAGGCTTTCTGCTGCGGCGAAAATAAATTTGAGTTTCTCGATAAGTCCAGCGCGGCCAGTCGTGATTTCTTCGCTTCTTGACAAGCTAGCAATTCGGCCTGCAACGTCTTGTGTCGTTCAGTGGCATCCACATTTCGCAAAGATTCGACGCCAAGCTTCGGAAGGCTTATTTTCATCTCGTTCTTTCGCTCCTTGAGTTCGTCTTCATGTCGCTGCTTGTTGCTGGTCGGGCAGCCAGAAATAGAAGAACATCGAAACGGTTGGCCATCAATTGTTGGGCAGACGTGTGTGTGAATCAAGCGCACAACTTTCTTCCCCTCATCGACATCGTATCTCAAAGTGAGAGAAAGAAAGCAACACAGATTCAAGAAGAGCGTACCCATGAGCCTTGAGGTAATGGTGGCAAGAGTTGCAGAGAAGCGGACGGGCCGATTGTAAATCCAGGCACTTGCGGCAGCGAATCCCAGTGGTTCCAGGCATCAAAACGTGCAGATCAGCAGGCTGGATGGCAGGGGAGGAATTGTTGGTGTTGTTGGTAGCAGTCGGTTGAGGCAAAATCTTCGCGTTGGCTTCCATTTCGATTCGAATATCGTATTTAATAAGAGCCATGCATTCAGTTCCATCGTCGTCAAGAAGGTCCTCTCGGGGTTGCCAACTAGGTTGCGATTGACTCCACACCACCAAATATTCCTTCTTCCCACGTCGATTTCGATGAGCGTCGATTCGTATCACAATCTCCTCCTGTTCGTTCTCGCTGTCAACTGAACCGTCATCGTCCATCGTTCTCCACGCTTCGGCTTGAGCGTGTTGGCAAGTGCGTCACCTAATGAACCTATAAATTAATTGGAAATTAAATCACATCGCACGTACCACACGAGTTGAGGATTCCGTTGAGATGGCCAAGCAGAAACGGCAGGTAAGATCAGCTCACATTCGACACACTTGGAAGGCAACTGTTCGAGATCGCAGACGAATGGTGGCCTATTTCATCAAATACAAAAGCTTATATCGCGTCGCTCGCCGTCTCGACTTGGACAAGCGGATGGTGAAGTACTGGGTGCTAAAATATTTCAACGAAGAATATCACAACAAACAACTCGGAGGAAATAAAAACGGTATGAACAACACTCAATCCATTTCACTCACTAGTAGCTCTATTTTCAATCGAAGAACTACCTTTATTGAAGAACGAAATCCTCCATTTCCTGACGAAGTTCCCCACCGCCAAGGAGTCCCAGCTTCGCGATTATCTGGCAATTGTGTTCCAGCGACCGATCGCTCATTCCACTTGCGGACGCTACCTGCAGCAGCTTGGTTGGTCTTGGAAAGTTCCAGCTAAGTTTCAGCTCAACAAGTACACGTATTCGAATCTGATGTACTACTGCACCTACCTTCAATTGATCACCGAGATTCCATTGGCCAGGCTCAAATTCTGCGATGAAGCTCACGTCGTGTCGAAGGATTTAGGAAAGAAGTATGGATTACCTCGAGATTGAATCGATTTTGTGAATTCTCCGAGACTCACGTGCTCACATTAGGAAAGTGCTCGGAATCAAAGGGAAACGAACCTACACCAAAGAGAAAACGTTGAATGAACCTTCTGCTTCACTCACCTTGCTGACTGCTTTGGATCAAGAGGTTCCTTTTTATATCGATTACCGCATCTCATCGAACACTCAATGGGACTTTGCTGAGTTCTTATGGCAAGCCTGTAAAGCTGGGTATCTGGCCGCTGGAGATTTTCTTGTTATTCATCTCTTCTCCTTGCTCAATTCCCTGCTTAAGTTAATATATTCTTTCCTTCAATCCTTATTAAAATCCACTGATAATACTCATAATAACATTAACATTCACCATAAGGCCCAATTTAGTTCATTTAATCCAAAATAACTCAGTTCCAGGGACCAATTCATTCAGATCATTGCAGGAGTGCACAAATATTGTTCTTCGTTGTATCGACTCGCAATCAACTGGGGAGACGCTGTGTCGAGTCCAGACACCTAAAAAGTGTGTACTGTGAGTTTACATTCACGTGAATTGTCGAGGTTCCAACTTTGCAGGCTCAATTGCGATAAGAGGCACGTGACACCCGTGATGCAGGCTTGTGCTGCATTGTTTAGCGAAGGCATCTACTCAGCCGTGGTGGACTCGACGTGGTAACAGTTAGGATACTTCTTGAAAAAATGGTGTTCGATGACGTCTTCAATAGAGAGATTTATTGGAATGGAAAGAGTTTCTGAGCTGCGGGTGATAAATAACAGGCTTATACTCATACGTGAGTGATTTCTTAGATTAAATTTAATAAGAGATATGCTATGATATTGCAAGGCCCATTCACTTTTACCCAATATTTCTTTTGGAAAAAAAATGATATAAAAAAAAAATATTGTTTCAATCGTGTAATGCGATTTAATTAAGTAAGTAATAATTACAACCAAAGAAAGAGCAACGAATTGAGAGCAAGGAATAAAACTACATAATAATTGAATCATTTATTGAGTCTATCATAGAGTCAGTTCATCATCTAATTGAAATTGAATCGCTCGTTTCTTCTTGCGGATAATCGCTTCATCTGACTCCACCCTGGCCAGCTCCGCCATCAATTCTTGTCGGTTCATTTCAGTGTAATCTCGTTTCGGTGTCTGGACTGGGATCGGGATGGTCAAAGCAGGTGATCGCGGAGGTGAAGGATTTGGTGAAGGTGACGGCGTCGTGAACGGAGAGGCTTTCTGCTGCGGCGAAAATAAATTTGAGTTTCTCGATAAGTCCAGCGCGGCCAGTCGTGATTTCTTCGCTTCTTGACAAGCTAGCAATTCGGCCTGCAACGTCTTGTGTCGTTCAGTGGCATCCACATTTCGCAAAGATTCGACGCCAAGCTTCGGAAGGCTTATTTTCATCTCGTTCTTTCGCTCCTTGAGTTCGTCTTCATGTCGCTGCTTGTTGCTGGTCGGGCAGCCAGAAATAGAAGAACATCGAAACGGTTGGCCATCAATTGTTGGGCAGACGTGTGTGTGAATCAAGCGCACAACTTTCTTCCCCTCATCGACATCGTATCTCAAAGTGAGAGAAAGAAAGCAACACAGATTCAAGAAGAGCGTACCCATGAGCCTTGAGGTAATGGTGGCAAGAGTTGCAGAGAAGCGGACGGGCCGATTGTAAATCCAGGCACTTGCGGCAGCGAATCCCAGTGGTTCCAGGCATCAAAACGTGCAGATCAGCAGGCTGGATGGCAGGGGAGGAATTGTTGGTGTTGTTGGTAGCAGTCGGTTGAGGCAAAATCTTCGCGTTGGCTTCCATTTCGATTCGAATATCGTATTTAATAAGAGCCATGCATTCAGTTCCATCGTCGTCAAGAAGGTCCTCTCGGGGTTGCCAACTAGGTTGCGATTGACTCCACACCACCAAATATTCCTTCTTCCCACGTCGATTTCGATGAGCGTCGATTCGTATCACAATCTCCTCCTGTTCGTTCTCGCTGTCAACTGAACCGTCATCGTCCATCGTTCTCCACGCTTCGGCTTGAGCGTGTTGGCAAGTGCGTCACCTAATGAACCTATAAATTAATTGGAAATTAAATCACATCGCACGTACCACACGAGTTGAGGATTCCGTTGAGATGGCCAAGCAGAAACGGCAGGTAAGATCAGCTCACATTCGACACACTTGGAAGGCAACTGTTCGAGATCGCAGACGAATGGTGGCCTATTTCATCAAATACAAAAGCTTATATCGCGTCGCTCGCCGTCTCGACTTGGACAAGCGGATGGTGAAGTACTGGGTGCTAAAATATTTCAACGAAGAATATCACAACAAACAACTCGGAGGAAATAAAAACGGTATGAACAACACTCAATCCATTTCACTCACTAGTAGCTCTATTTTCAATCGAAGAACTACCTTTATTGAAGAACGAAATCCTCCATTTCCTGACGAAGTTCCCCACCGCCAAGGAGTCCCAGCTTCGCGATTATCTGGCAATTGTGTTCCAGCGACCGATCGCTCATTCCACTTGCGGACGCTACCTGCAGCAGCTTGGTTGGTCTTGGAAAGTTCCAGCTAAGTTTCAGCTCAACAAGTACACGTATTCGAATCTGATGTACTACTGCACCTACCTTCAATTGATCACCGAGATTCCATTGGCCAGGCTCAAATTCTGCGATGAAGCTCACGTCGTGTCGAAGGATTTAGGAAAGAAGTATGGATTACCTCGAGATTGAATCGATTTTGTGAATTCTCCGAGACTCACGTGCTCACATTAGGAAAGTGCTCGGAATCAAAGGGAAACGAACCTACACCAAAGAGAAAACGTTGAATGAACCTTCTGCTTCACTCACCTTGCTGACTGCTTTGGATCAAGAGGTTCCTTTTTATATCGATTACCGCATCTCATCGAACACTCAATGGGACTTTGCTGAGTTCTTATGGCAAGCCTGTAAAGCTGGGTATCTGGCCGCTGGAGATTTTCTTGTT